>JAQQZU010000038.1:21520154-21540995 GCA_030068025.1 Parauchenoglanis punctatus | reverse complement strand
ATCATTAGCTCCTACATGAATAACTATCTTAGAAAACCTGTGCTTGCCTAGGACCCTAAGATTGCCTGCTATGTCCGCCGCCCTGGCTCCCGGTATACACCTAACTGTAGCTGCTGGTGCCCCTAAAGGCCTGGCTAATTTCACATGCCTTAGGATAGAGTCTCCTATAACCAGAGCTCTTACAGGTTTCTCAGCGGGTGCTTCACTTCACTTCACTTTCTTGGCAAACACGGATGAGCAGACTAACACAAACAGTGAAACATCCTAGTGAGGTTATAAGGAATATAGGCACTCATGGAATGCTTCTCAATCAATAAAATTAGTGGAACACAACTAACTGGGTCAACATTTATTAATAGTACTTGAATGTGTCTATTCCTGTTGTCTATTGTATTTTTGAACTGTATTACTAGTGTAGTGTCACTCTGATTTCTGAATTCTCTACTGGTAGAGGAACTGATTCAGAATGATTTTATTTGCCAAATGTGCAATGTACAGAGGAATTTGGCTTGGTGAAACAGGAAAATTACAGAGTAAGACATAAAAGATCACTCTAGGATTAAGTAAAATTGAGAGTAAGAGGAGAAACATAATAGAATATAATAACCATAAATGAGACTACAAATACAAGTTTAGTACAATAATATTTATACAAGTTAAGTACTAATGTATGCTACATATTGCACAGTCCTGGAAGGGCAGTTGGGTCCATAGTAGTGGGTTGCGCTGTCCCATACAATGTGTATGAGAAGTGCATGTGCAATGAGTGTGCGTGTGCATGGCGGGCATTGGCAACCACGCCTGGGGGATGAGGTGGGAGCTTGGAAGAACTGTTTAGGTGTCTGGTGGTCCTCGTACTTATGGAGCAGAACTTGCAGCTGGATGGATGAATTCTATGATAACTTCTCTAAAATAGGTTTGGCATATTAAGCAATGTAGCAAGTGAGCAATCTGAGCCGACACAAAGAACCATGCCGGAGACAGGAAGTGCAGTTTCAAACGTGAAAAAAGTCTGTGTTTTTATTTTTGGAAATTAGAACAAACTCAAACAGGTAGAATTGTGAAGGGGAAACAAAGACAAATTCTTGTGCATGTAGGCGCTGCTCGGTGCAGGGGAAATTCCCCTCATTGTGGAGCAGGAAGATGGCGGTCACACGCTGGGAATTAGCATGCAGTGCATCTGGATACTCTTAGCTTGTCATGGGGAATCTGCACAGAGTGTAGTACAGAGAATTAAAAGGAGAGTCTCAGAGTTTTAGCTAGAGTTAGTACACGGTCACCCTTCTGTGCCGCCGTTTCTTTTTTAAAGCCCATCGCCACAGGCTGAAGAGAGAATAATTATCTTGTGGTGGGTTTAGTTGCCCCGCCTTTATCGGTGTGACACATCTTCGGGGATGCCGGTGTTCCCACACAGTGTATTCTCCCTGGATTCCAAACGGGAAGGAACGCTTGCCCTTGAGGAATGGCGGGGAGACATAGCCACAAACACCACAGTCCTGACAGCCCTCCTTCCCCCCCAGCTGCGAGCCATCATCATATTGATGGGAGAGAGTATCGGCTTTGCCGTGCTTCACCTCAGGCCGATGCAGCACCTTGAAAGAGAAGTCCTGCAATGACAGAAACCAATGTGTTATTTTGCTGGTAGTGTCTTTGTGTTTGAATAACCATTGAATGTGTCTCACCGACAGAGGCGGAGCGTCTTTGAATATGCACACTGACTGGCATATGTTCATGGAGGCTGCAACCAATGGCGACAACACCAACTTGGAGGAGTACACATCATCAGTGACCAGCTACATCAGCAAGTGTGTAGATGACATCACTGCCTCCAAGACCATCATTACATGCTCAAACCGGAAGCCATGGATGACTGCAGAGGTGCGTGAGCTGCTGAGGACCCATGACTCTGCCTTCAGAGCAGGTGACAAAGTGGCCCTAAGAACAGCAAGGGCCAAACTGTCTCGGGCCATCAGAGCAGCAAAGCGGGCACACGGCCAGAGAATCCACAGCCACTTTCAGGACAGCAGCGACATGCGGCGCATGTGTCAGGGCATCCAGGCCATCACTGACTACAGGACAACTACACCTGCTTATGACAGTGATGCCTCTCTACCAGATGCGCTTAACGATTTGATGCATAGAATGACGTAACAGTGAAGAAGACCACCCCTTCTCACACTGACCAGGTGCTGCGTCTGACCTGGTGCTGCGGCTGATGTGAGGAAAACTCTTCACAGAGTTAACCCACCGAAGGCTGCTGGACCAGAAAACATACCTGGGAGAGTGCTCAGAGAATGTGCAGACCAACTGGCAGATGTTATCACTGACATCATCAACATTTCCCTGAGCACTGCTGTCGTCCCAAAGTGCTTCAAAGACAGCACCATCATTCTTGTGCCAAAGAAGTCTTCATTGTCCTGCTTCAATGATTATCATGCTGTTGCACTCACACCCATCATGATGAAGTGCATCGAGAGGCTCGTCATGAGGCACATCAAGACCCTGCTGCCTCCCTCACTGAACCCTCTGCAGTTTGCCTATCGCCCCAACCGGTCCACAGATGATACTATTGCCACCACCCTACATCTGGCCCTCACACATCTGGACAATGCGGACACCTATGTACGAATGCTGTTTATAAACTTCACTTTAGCATTCAACACAATCATTCCTCAGCACCTGATTGGGAAGCTGAGCCTTCTGGGCCTGAACACTTCTCTCTGCAATTGGATCCTGGACTTCCCGACTAAGAGACCTCAGTCAGTCCGGATTGGGAACAGTATTTCCAACACCACCACACTGAGCACTGGGGCTGTCCAGGGCTGTGTGCTCACTCCACTAGTGTTCACTCTGCTGACTCATGACTGAGCAGCATTGCACAGCTCGAACCACATCGTAAAGTTCGCCGATGACACGACCGTGGTGGGTCTCATCAGCAAGAACGACGAGTCAGCATACAGAGAGGAGGTGCAGCAGCTAACGGACTGGTGCAATGTCAACAACCTGTCTCTGAATGTGGACAAAACCAAAGAGATGATTGTTGACTTCAGAAGACCACGGAGCGACCACTCTCCACTCAACATTGACGAATCCTCTGTGGAGATCAAGAGCACCAAATTCCTTGGTGTTCACATGGCGGAGAACCTCTCCTGGTCCCTCAACACCAGCTCCATTGCCAAGAAAGCCCAGCAGCATCTCCACTTCCTGCGAAGGCTGAGGAAAGCCCATCTCCCGCCATCCATCCTCACCACCTTCTACAGAGGGACTATTGAGAGCATTCTGAGCAACTGCATCACTGCCTGGTATGGAAACTGCACTGTATTTGTCTTCCATCGTTATGTCTGCACTGTTTGTAGTGTTTGCACACTTGCACTTTGTTGTTTTTGCCATGTTTGCACATGTTTGCACACATGCACTTTATCTTCTGTTGCACACATGCACCTTTTGTATTTCTGTGTTGTCTTATATGTAGCACCTTGGTACTGGAGAAACGTTCTCTCATTTCACTATATACTGTACCACATGTACCATATATGGTTGAACTGACAATAAAAGCAACTTGAACTTGAAGGGGGGCATGATCCGTGATGAGGTGTGATGGCCACGTAGCGCTGCTTGGCGGGGTTCAGCTTCCAGCTAATGTAAACGGCTTCCACCTTTTTCTCTTGTGGCTTCAGTAGGCCACTGCCGATGCTGTATCAGTTCTCTCCAGTGCTTCCGTAAATTGATGTGGTATGTCTGTGTCTCAGCACACTTACTTGCCTGCTGCAGATGGTAGTTGACAGGATCCACTCTCTCCACTATGGTGTAGGGGACCTGCCAGCATGCCAGGAACTTACATGCTGCTTCGGGGACTAGGAGCAGCACCTGATGGCCAACGTGAAATTCGCATAGTTGTACTCCCCTGTTGTTCACATACTGCTGTCTCTGGGCTGTTGCCATGTGCTCTCTGATAATGTGTCCAACCTTCTGGATTCGTTCCATTTCCCAGACATAGTCGATCAGGAAGTGGTAGGGAGATGGCTGTGCCTCCCAAGCCTCCCTGGCAACATCCAGGAGTCCCTGGGGCCGCCGTCCGAACATGAGCTCAAACGAAGTGAAGACCATTGAGGCCTGAGGTGTTTCCCGGAAAATTAGTTTGGAAATTTGGAAAGTAGTAACAAACTCAAACGGGTAGAAATGTAAAGGGAAAACAAAGAAAACAAACTCTCATGCTTGTAAGCAGTGCTCGGTGCAGGGGAAATTCCTCTCGCCACAGAGCAGGAAGACAGCATTCACATGGGGGGAATTAGCATGAAGCTGATTCAGCTGTCTGTGAGATATACAAAGGAGTACACATCAGTCCTTGAACCACCATCCATTATATAATTCAGTGTGTTGAAAATTGTCCATGATTTCTGGCATTAGTATGAAAAATATTTGTGAATGGGTCCTGCAGGTGCAAAGCACGGTGTGGAATGTATGTATGGAATGGAATGCATGGAATGTATGTATGGAATGCATTGTAATGTTCAATGGGGAGGTGGTATTGGGGCTGTCAATGTCAGCTCTGCATCAGGGGGACAAGGAGGGTGGGGAGGGCTCTGCCCCTCCACCCATTTTGAGGACTCCCCTCAGGGATTTCCCTTTGGAGCAGTCATGTGACGAGACCCTAAGGAATGCCTTCAAGCACATGAGAGTTATCGATGGTCAACAAATCCAGCCAAATGATGCACTTTCCCATCCATACTTTTCAGTTATTAAGGATAGGTTATATTGAGTCATGCAGGACACTCAAACTAAGAGCTATAAAGAGCTATAGGGAATTACTGTTCCATTCAGCTTGTTATAATCCTATGGCTAGTTATATGGTATTTGGGTATCCCATGGTATTTGGGGCAGGATAAAAGACTAAACTGTCTCATGGCCCATTTCTGTTGGCTGGTGAATCCAGTGGCCACCTCAAAAGTGCCATTGCACCTTCTTTCCTTAATTGGCATAGACATCATTGGGTCATTAGAATGGACTGCAAGAGGGAATCACTTTGTGTTAGTTTTTCTGGACTATGCAGTATGATGCACAGAAGCTAAGAATCTTTGCAACATCAACAGCATATAGCAATGGGAAGGCATGCTCCCAAGCTAGGATCCTGAAAGAGTTCCTGACTGACCAGAGTATGTCCTTAATGTAACACCTTCTTGATGGATGAGAGACCTTCTAACAGGGTGTTCTGCATCTGAAAAAAAACTCCACACCTTAAGTCAACAAACAGAAGAATTTGCATCAAGCCCAAGAATAACTGTCCTGACTGTATGACACAGGTACTCATCTATGGGAATTTGCACTGGGAGATAAGGTACTTATTGTAATACCCTAGTCATACTCCAAATTACTTTCAAAGTGGCAAGGGCCCTTGATGTTGCACACCCGGTTGGTGAAGATGACTATGAATTCAGGCGAATGCGTTTAGCCAGTGTACATCAAATATACCACCTTAATCTCCTACAAACATGGAGAAAGGCAATTCATCTGGTTCTGGCTATGGTGCTTCCCAAAAGAGAAGAACTTGGACTGGAGGTAAGTCTATACATTGTGATTCAATTTATCCTGTTCCCTTGTGGATATCACCATTCTCCATCCCAGAGAGCACAGCTTGGCAGGTTGAAAGTGGAAATTTCCATTAAGTTTTCACCTTTACCTGGTTACACAGGCCTCAAAGAGCACCACATTGAGACTCCTCCAGGTGCAGTTGCCCATACCAGTTACATAAACACAAGATAAATGTGGTTCAGAATAAACTCAAGGCTATGCTTGACATTTAAGTAATTGAAGAGCCCAACAGTGATTGGAGCAGCCTGATGGTTTTGGGTATTGGCAGATTTTATCCAAAGAAAAAAAAATGTGTTTTCCATTTTGTTTGGATTACACACATTTTGTCAAATCCTTGAGATGAGCAGGACTTTTTAGGACTTTTTAGAATTTTACAATCGGACTGGTGAAAGCATGGTATCTGGCCTTCCACTTGAGCCGAGGACAGATGCATACCCAAATTGATAATACAACAGTGATTGTGGCTTGCCCAGACCCAGATGTCTACCGGGGGCGGCGACCCGCTCCGGGGACAGTGGCAGGTGGGGAGTTTGACTGGGGCGGTACACCTGTCAAAGCGTAACGCAGTCTGTTGACTGACTTCTAAAAAGAGAGCACCAGATCCAGTCCAATGGACTAAGCCATGAGAGTGGGCTTTTTGCCAGGTAAAAGAGGTTTTGTGTGAGGGTCCACAGTTTCATTCTCCTGACATTTCTCACCCTTTGTTCTGCAGACTGATGTGTAAGAGAGAGGGTTGGGGTTTGTTTTGTCCCAAGTGGTCAAAGGGGAGGCATGCCCCATGCTGGAAGCTATCAGCTGGAAGCTTACATCAGCTGGAAGCTCTCAGTAAGAGAGAATAAGTACGGCACAATAGAGGAGTGTCTGGCCATCAAGTGGGTGGTCTTCACCATCTGGTACTATGTGCTGGGGTACTCTTTTACCATCTGTTCTGATTGCACCCCGCTCCATTGGCTCCACCACACGAAGAATATCAATGTGTGGATCACCGGCTTGAGTCAGGTGTTGGGGGTATGTGGCAGTGGGGGTTTGTTTGAAAGTGTCAGTGTCACTGCCAAGTGTTGAGTGGCAGGGGTTGAACCAGCAGATAATGCTAAATGATTGTCATCTGTGTGTTACTGCCAGTCTACTTATGTGTGGGGTTTTTTCTGCTTTCAGTGAAAGTAGGTTTTGCATACTGTGCAAATTAGCAAAAAATCCATCATGGTGAATATTAGAAGAAGCCTTTATTTGTCACATATACATTACAGCACAATGAAATTCTTTTCATATCCCATATTCTTTGCATATCCCAGCTTCTGGGGCCAGAGCACAGGGTGAGCCAGTTTGGCACCCCTGGAGTGGAGAGGGTTAAGGACCTTGCTCAAGGGCCCTTCAGTGTGTGAAAGAAACTTTGAACAACTCCACAAGATCAAATGGTCCACAGAATCTCCTATATTGGAAATAACACAGAATGATCCATTCAGAGGGTAACTCAAAGAAAGAAGAAGCCCCTTTTCTCTCTACAACATGTCTTTTTAACATCTTGATTCTGGTTTCAGCCAGTTTTAGGCAGTCTTGAATGGTGCCCTCATTATTTTACACAATTTTATCAAGGCAGAACAAACTATTCTGTGTTAGGACGAGGTCAAGACACCTCAATGGCCGGAAATTGAAAAATATGTTCATACATAGAAAATAGCTAACGTGGACATTCACACAGCAGTAGATTGACTGACACAAAGCTAAATAAGATTTTAAGTATTAATTTCCCTTACATTTTCCCCCTTTTATCCTTTAGAAAACTAACACAAAATTAATGCTAAATGTGTGTAAGTGTACATGTACCAAGGAAAGGTTTCACATCAAAACATCTGCACAGAGAATTCAATAATGATTCAACTCAACGCTTAATAAATATGTGAATAAAAAATGTGCTAATGCTGTTTTTGTGAGGGAAAAACTATGACCTCTGAACTATGAGCAAGCAATGACAGGTGTAGAAAACCATTTTCTATGGGAAATTAAACATCGATATCGTCATCTGGAAATGATGGATTATAATCGTTATCTGGTTTAGGAGGCCTGTCAGGAAGTTCATCTGGGTCTATTTTAACTAACTGATGCATATGTAATGTTAATAGGTGTTGAATCATAAGGGAGCAGCAATGGCTCAGGCAGGGGGCAATTAAACACAGCAATAGGAAGATTATTGCTATTGAAGTGCAGACTGTGATGATCCACTACCCAATTCTCCGAAGAGTCCGCTCATCCACGCAAACCATGAGTCGTCCATCACGGGCGGCTCTCACACAGCCGCTCTCATGTGTGCAATGATGTCAGAGATGTTTCCGTGATTGTCAGGTATGAAAAAACAGCAGGATGTGTTTAGGAGTGTGCAAATACCTCCTTTTGCAGCCAATGCAAGCCTGTTCTGTATAACTGCTGTACGTACACATTGAAGCTAGTTCATTGTTGATAAGGGTGAGTGCAGTCTCTGTTTCATTTGCAAGCCTTAACACTTGCAGAGGCTTCACTTTACTTGCACGAGGGGTGCGGGCTGCGTCCCTGTCAGACTGACTAGAAGTATCAGTTGTGCTAAAGGTGCCATACTGGTCATTTGTCTTTTCTTGTGGAATTAAATGATCTGCATTGCCTTCGGGAAAGCACTCCTTACAATGTCTAGTGTGCCCAAATGCAATACAAAGTGGTTTAAGTGGGTGCCAGTATTTTGGCATGTGAGCTTCACCAAGTGAGCCTTCACTCATCTAGAAAGTTATTGGTGCTCGGAGTGTTGGCACTGCCCTCACGCACTCCTCCCACCTCACTGGTACTCCGGGACACCTGGACTCATGTGGGAAATAATGGCCCTATCCACAAAGTTCAAGATGTTTGTATAATATCTGAGGTGTCAGTGTGGTGATGAGTGATATCTCTTTGAACCCACCTAGTTAACTTAAGGGGTGTCTCTGTCTATGCTGATCATGTCCTTTGCTATCACAATTGGTGCACGTCTGTATGTGTTATACTCTTTAACTGCTACAATCGCACTCTGGCACACTGTGTTGGATAGGGTTGTCTGCAGTACTGGGGGCCCACAAGGAACAGTTCTGGCACTGTTCCTCTTCACCATCTACACTGCAGACTTCTCTCACAACACCGCAATCAGTGGCATCTCTGCTGGGGACAGGAAGAGACTGAACAGGGTGATCCGGAGGGCCAGTTCTGTTCCGGGATGCCCTCTGGACCCAGTGGAGGCAGTGAGTGACTGGAGAATGGTGGCTAAGCTGTCGTCCCTGTTGGATAACATCACCCACCCCATGCAGGAGACTCTGACAGCACAGAGCAGCTCCTTCAGTGGCAGGCTGCTGCACCCACGATGTGGGACAGAGAGATTCCGCAGGTCTTTCCTTCCAACAGCTGTCAGACTCCACAACAAAGACCTTGCTGATGACCACACACACAAACAAACATACACACATATCTGGTACACCATGATAGATTCTCATTATGTGCAATTTTACTTGGGTGCAATTTTACTTGGGTGCAATTTTTCTGATGTAACATGCAATTCTTTGGGTATACTATTGTATACTATTTCTATATTTTAGATTGTATAGTGTACATTTGTATTTTTATTATATTTATTTTATTTTCTGCCGTGACAATGCAAATTTCCCATTTGTGGGACTAATAAAGGTTTATCTTATCTTATATTATTTCAGTTAGTGATGCTGGATGGAAGTGTAAAGCTGCTTCTTCTCTGAGGTGCACGTGAGTGGTATTCCACAGACTCATGCTATGGATGTTTATAGATGCTCCTGAACGGTGGTCCTCCTAGTGGACTTTTGACTGCAGTTTTACTCCTGCTTCTCGAGTCCTTCCTTCTCCAGCTGTTCAGATGGCTCTGGGACTTTTCTGCAATGGCTGGAGTGAACCCACATGGTTCTGCTGCTTGTCTTCACCGCTGTGTGAGTTGTGAGAAGAACCTGGAATGCTCCACTTCATCCTCCTAAAGTCCTTTACCACCACCCACTCTCCAGGCTGGAGGTCATGAAGTGGGCCCTCTGCTGGTGAAGGAAGTGCTGCTTTCACCTGCTTATGGATTGACGAGAGACCAGAGAACAAGGTTGCACAATAATCAAGCATTATGTCATCACACAGAGCAGTTTCAAGAAGTGGAGTTTTCACAGGCCCAATTCTTATGTTAGGGGTCATCCAAACAGAATCTCAAAGTGACTAACGTTATGTTTTTGTCTCACATCATTTGTGTGAGTGCTAGAGGAAGAATCTTAGTCCACCCCAACCCAGTCTCTACACATGCCTTGCTTAATTTATTTTTCAGTGTACCATTCTCTCTCTCTACAGGGCCTCCACTCGCTGGGTGATAGGCACAATGTTGTTTCACATCAATGCCCAAATTTTCTCCTACCTGCTTGAGGGCTGTACTGATGAACGGGGTGCCATTGTCTCTTGAAATTTTGCTTAGAATACCCCATCTCAGAAGTGTGTCCCCTAGTAGAGTCTTTGCCAGTGCATCTGCGTTTTGTTTATATTTTGGAAACGCCTCTTCCCATTTTGAGAACATGTCTACTACTACCAGGCAGTACTTATTACTTAAGTACTGTCAACTTAGCATTATAGGGAAACATACATTTAGGTAAACAAGGGTGACTTTCTGGGCATGTCCATACACCCTGCTGTATGATGCAATCCCCTTTCCACCGGAGAGCCTTTTCCTCTGGTGTAGCTCTAAGGTACCTGTAAGGAAGTGGAAGGGAGTGATGTTAGTCTGGACACAACATAATTTGGATGACACTTTGCCTTGTGCTGCTTGCTTCACTGCTGCATCTACTCTGGCATTCCCTAGAGAGACAGGGTCAGATTTGTTAGTATGTGCAGAGCATTTACATACAGCAATCACCAAAGGGAGCTGGATGCTGACCTATCCACATAAAACACTAGATCAGGGTTCTACAAAGGCTCATCCTGTAAATCAATTCTGGGAACTCCCTGATTTTCATTTGCCCTCCCCTGTGATGTGATATGTCCCAGGAAGTGTACTTCCTTTTTTTGCAAACTGCAGTTTGGTCAGGCTAACCTTGTGGCCCTCTTTAGTGAGGTGTTGCTACAGTGCCACTGTATCATTTTCACGTTACTCCTTTGTGGGGGAACAAATCATCAGACTTTCTACGTATTGCAAAAGGGCAGAGCCTTTTTTTTACAAGTGGCACATAGACAGTGCTGGGGTTTGAACTCTTGATCTTAAGTCAGTACACTGGAGCCTTAACCACTGAGCCACCACTGCCCACATTATATAATGCCTATATAATGGCATTGGACATTTCTTGCACAGCAAAATTGCAGGATATCATCATGAGCACAGAGCCTCTGCATGCGGTGTCATCTTGAACCCAAACCACCATGTTTTTGGACTGTGAGAGGAAAACAAGAGTACCTGGAGGAAACCCATGTGGGAGTGGGAAGAACATACAATCTCCACACAGAAAGGCACCCTGGTCGATCGAACCCAGGACCTTCTTGCTGTGAGGTGACAATGCTAACCAGTGCACCACCATGAACTGTAGATGGGTCTAGCTCAATTCCACACAAGCCAGTTAATGAGAGGGAAAAAATTGAGTGTATTATTTACAGTTCTTGAGGAGTGTACTATTTAGAGTTCTTGAGATATAGGACAAAACATAAACCCTTGAGCCCAGACACCCTGACTTTTCGTAGTGGCTAATGACATCAATCATGTAAACCTAAAGGCAGTTCTCCCTACTATCATCATGCTGATGCTGGTCACTTTACTTCCCTTTGCAGCTGTAAGAATCCACCATTTGACAAAGTCTTGTGTTTCTGTGACTTATGGTTTGGGCTGCCTATTGTGGTTTAGCAACAATTCTAATAAGGTTGGCTCCCTTGTACCCCTAATAAAATGATGCTAAAACTGTTGTTAAATACTAATAAACTGTAAATGCTACTAAAGTGTATGTTGCAATGTGATTGGCTGATAGCCCCCCATGATTTTCAATTTAGTCAACAGTAGAAGTCCAATCACACACTGGCAAAACAAATTTGAGCTTCAAAGGACTTACAAACTGATAAATATATGACATTTGTACTGAAGGAGCACATGGATGCAGCCTCACTGGGACCAAACATAATGGTGTTTACTGATTTAAATGTCATCTGTTCATCACACTTTCATGTTACAATAAACAATAGCAGCAACAGCACACCGACCTACACTCATAAAACTATACTGGACATTGGATCCCAGGCCATGAGACTGTGACGTCACCTGACCCAGCTGCCCAGGAGAGAAGGTGTCACAAGCGGTGTGAGGAGAGCCATCCTACTTTCCAATGTCCACTCTCTCTGGACAACAAGCTGGACCATATTAGACATATTAGACCAATGGGACAAGAGGGACTGCTGCATTTATATTTTTACAGAAACGTGGCTTCATAATATGCAGGACTGTTTCGAGCACACAGACTGTAGCATGTTCAAGGAGGCTGCCACTTATGGTCAGCACACAGATCTGGAGGAGTATGCATCTTCTTTCACAGGTTACAATAAGTGCATAGAGGATGTGATTACCTCCAATTCTGTCACCATACGGGCAAACCAAAACCATGGATGGCACAAAAAGGTGCATGCACTGCTGAGGGACTGTGATGCTGCCTTCATATCAGGAGATAAGGCAGCCCTCTGTATGACAAAGTCAAACCTGTCCTGGAGCATCAGGGAAGCTAAGCGCATGTTTTGATGCAAAATCCACAGTCATTTCAGGGACCCTAGAGACACAAGGCACATGTGGCAGTGCATCAAAGTCATCACTGAATACAAGACCACACTGCAGCCATGCGACAGTGATGACTCACTCCCTGATGTGTTGAATGACTTCAATGCACAATTTGATGAAACAAATGACACACCTGCGAGGAAGGTCATCCCTGCACCTGATGACCAGGCTCTCCAAGCTGACATCCGGAGAACCCTCTTAAGAGTGAACCCATGCAAAGATGCAGGACCAGACATTATACCTGGCTGCATGCTCAGAGAGTGTGGAAAGCAGCTAGCAGAATGTCCACATGGACATCAACATCTCCCTGAGACAGGTGGTTGTTCCCAGGTGCTTCAAGGCCACCACCATCACTCCTGTGCACAAGAAGTCTACCATCTTGTGTCTCAATGACTACCGCCCAGCAGCATTCATATCTGTCATGATGAAGTGCTTCAAGAGGCTGGTCATAAGGCACATGAAAGCTGGTCTGCTTGCCTCACATGACCCCCTTCAGTTTGACTACTGCCCAAACCACTCAACTCCATAGCCCTCACCCACCTGGACAAAAAGAACACATGTTAGAATGCACATTGACGACTCAGCGGTGGAGATTGTCAGGACCACTAAATTTCTCTGTTCACCTGACAGATGATCACACCTGGACCATCAAACCACCTCTTTGGCCAAGAAAGCACAGAAGCATCTGCACTTCTTACAGGCTAAGACTAAAGAGGGCAAGCCCCCCACCTGCCATCCTCACTACATTCTACAGGGGAACCATTGAGAATGTCCTGTCCAGCTGCATCACTACCTAGTTTGTGAACTGCAATGTCCCAGACCACAAGTCCTTGCAGAGGATAGTTAATACCATAGAAAAAATCATTGGGACCTCACTCTCCTACATCCAGGACAATTTTCATAAGCAATGAATCTGCAATGCCTCTAGCATTGTGGAAGACCCTTCCCACCTGCTCAATGGACTATTTATCTGACTTCTGTCCAGCAGAAGATACTGTAGCATCCGGACAAGCTCAACCAGTTGCTGTAACAGCTGACAGAAACATTAAATGTTTAATGTTTTTAAACATTCCTTAATGTTTAAAAAATGGCAACATCAATCAAGTTTAAAGAGACACTGAAAAGCATTAAGCCACATAATGTAACAGTATATTATGCATTGATAAATCATGGTGCAAATTTATGATGACTTGAACTGATGGAAATAAGAAATGAACTCTTATAATCTCTTTTATACTCTTTTTATACTTATAGTTGGAGCTAACTATATATGCCTTTGTCAGTCAAAGGTTACTAAGTGTAACTTTGTAGAGATGATTAAATTAGTGAAGGTAATGTCCAATGAAGTAATATGCTCTGGCCCCATCCCAATGTGATGTAATGATTTATCTTACGGCAGGTTATGGTCGCTGAACTTCTGGTTGTCCAAGTGGTGCTCTGAAAACAGTGGGCTTTATAGATAATTGGAGTAGTTTTGAGGGCAATGATGGCATGTTAGGGTCAGACGGTATCTATCCCACTCGCAAAGATGCTGCTCTCATTTCTTGAAGCATCATTTCTTTCATTTCATGACAGGCCTAGTTAATCTGTGACAATCCAGAGCCAAGGCCAGGGAGCAGACAAGCAGGCTAAACCGACTGCCTGCTAGCTGCACAGAGTCATCACTCTGGTTCCACCATATTGAGATTGTGTCTGTTCCCCGAGTTAAACAAAAAAAAATAGAAATACTCAGAAGGTTTGTTCTAATAACCTAATTAAAATAAATTTGGATCATACTGAATGTACAGCCAGCACCTTTGATCTAAAGCTAGGACTGTTAAATGTTACAACTAAGTCTCTTACATTTTAAGCACTTAGTGATAATGAAATTATTACTGATTATTTAGCAGTTCAACATTCTGTGTTTAACGGAAACATGGATAAAACCAAATGAGTATGTAGCATTAAATGTAGCTAGTCCTCCCGTCTATAGTTATATACACCAGCCTTGTCTAACTGTCATTTATAGTTGTGTATAATGATAAACAAGGCATCACACAAAAACCTGGACATAAATTTAATGCATTTGAGGTTCTCTATACTAACATAACATATGTGGCCACTAAAAAGAAGCCTGTCCAGACATTTCCACTAATTATTGTTTACAGATGTCCAAAGCCATATTCTGAATTCCTTTGTAAATTTGCAGATTTAAAAACCTGGTTGTCACTTTAGACAAAGCATTAATTGTTGGAGACTTTAATATTCATTTAGATGACCCAGAAGACTCTCTGAGACCAGTGTTTGTGTCCATTCCAGATTCAGTAGGAGTTAGTCAGAATGTAATAGGGCCCACTCATGAAGGTGGTCACACACTTGATCTAATTCTAACCTTTGGATTAAGTATAGAAAATATTGACAGTTCCACAGTCTGAAACTATCTCAGATCATTATCTCATCTCTTTTAAAATGTGAATTTTTATGCAACTTGCATACTATAATTTAATGCACCTTACCATGACATGACAAATGAACATTCATGTCAGCTATTGCACAGAGTTTTATCAGTGATCTCCATGAACTATCAACCTTGATTGCATCACCATCAGACTCCACAGAACTTGATCAGGCAATCGGGAAAAAAATTTGCTCCCTGGTATAATGATGACACGCACCTTAAAACAGACCACTCACAAATTAGAACGTAAGTGGTGTCAAGCTAAATTGATATTATTCGAGTTAGCATGGAAGGAGAGCCTCCTGAGCTATAGGGAATCTCTTAGTGCTGCTTGATCAATGTATTTCTCCACTCTAATAGAAGATAACAAAAATAATTCTAGATTCTTATTTAATACAGTAGCAAAATTAACTAGGAATAAGACCAGAATCATCCATACCATCAATATGCAGTAGCAATGACCATGAATTTTTCAATGACAAGATTGACAATATCCAGCAAAAAATACAAACTATGAATTTAAATCCAGACAATCTCATAAGCAACTCTATAGACAACAATATAATTATATCAGATAAGCCATTAGAATGTTTTACACTCCTTGTGAGAGACAGAAATAATTTCACCATTTCCTCATCAAAATCATCAACCTGTATATTAGATCATTTACCTACATGTTTCTATCCATCCCTCCATCCATCCATTTTCTTCCGCTTACCAAACAGATAATACTGGATGTAATTGAACCTAATCTGAAAACAATCAACTCTTCCCTTTGCATTGGAAATGTACCTAAATCCTTTAAATTAGCAGTTTGCAAACCCCTGATAATAAACCTGATCGCAACCCATCAGCAGTCCAACTATAGGCCAATATTTAACCTTATTTTATTTCCAAGATTCTAGAAAAGGCTGTAGCACAGCAGTTATGCTCATACCTACACAGCAATAGCATTCATGAAATGTATCAGTCGGGATTTAGACCTCACCACAGCACAGAGGTAGCACTAGTTAAAGTGGTAAATGACCTACTACTGGATCAGGGTTGTCTCCTTGCTTGTGTTACTTGACCTTAGTGCAGCTTTTGATACCATTGATCAAACTATTCTCCTAGATAGATTAGAAAAGGTTTTGGGAGTTAAGTGAAGGTAGAAAAGGAAACTGCCCTCTCTTGGTCAGGCCTTATTTGACTGATCAGTTATCAGTTTGTTGATATAAATGGTGACTCCTCTACACATAATAAGGTGACGTTTGGTTTTCCACAAGGATCTGTTTAAGGCCCACTGCTTTTTTCTTTATATATGCTACCTCTGGGTAATATTATTTGTAAACATGGAATTAGCTTCCACTGTTATGCTGATGACACACAGTTGTATGTTTCAGAAAAGCCTGATGAGAGACATGAGCTTAATAAAATTTAGGACTGTGTAAAGGACAAGAGACAATGGATGCTTACTAATTTCCTTTTAATTCTGATAAGACAGAAGTACTAGTACAAGGACCACATGCAGCTAGAAGTTTTCTGAAAATAGTAACTCTGGATGGCCTTTCTGTTTCACCATGTGCAATCTTATTTGTATAGAGCTTTTAACAACATTGTCACAAAGCAGCTTAATTAGTTCAGCTTAATTAGCTTAATTAAAGCAGCTAGTAATTAACTTAATCTGAAGTATATTCGAATATAAACTTATGAATCTTCATTCTCTCTCTCTCTCTCTCTCTCTCTCTCTCTCTCTCTCTCTCTCTCTATATATATATATATATATATGGTGGTAATGGTGGCAATGTGGTGATGGTGGCAAGGAAAAAAGACTCAAAAGGGTAACCAATCCTCATTTGGGTGGCACTGGATAGTGTGATTACAATTTGAGTCCTATGCCATTGTAGCAGAACCACTCTTGTCAGAAGGTAGATCTTGTCAGAAGAGCCAGAAGGTAACACAGACATGAGGGTGCCCTGGGATATATAGACATTATTGACTTCAATCTGTCATTTGAAGATCATGTCGGTATCATAACTAGGGCAGCCTTCTTGCATCTCACATCTCAGAAATATCACTAAGATTAGAAATATGATGTATATGAAATATGATGCATATGAACTGCCTCAGCATATGCCTAGAACTGTGAAGATGGTGTTGGACTGCTGTTGACATGAGAACTTCTGTTTCTACAATGGCATAGGACTTAAATTACCATGAACAGTCTTGCACTCAAATCTCCCTCAGTGAATCAGCTCAGATGCTGTTAAAACTATATTTAATTATGTAACTTGACCCTGTAACAGAAGTGATAATTGTAATTGCACTATCCAGTGCCACCCAAATGAGGATGGGTTCCCTTTTGAGTCAGGTTATTGTAATGCCTTACTGCCTGGATATTCCAGGTAGGTGCATAAATTAGGGAGTTTTTCCTTGCCACAGACTCATTAGGGATGGATAGATAGATAGATAGATAGATAAATAAATTCATAAGTTTATATTCAGAATTTGTATACTTCTGTGAAGCTGCTTTGTGACAATGTGTAATTAAATGTATAATTTTCTGTACAAATAAAAGTGCTATGAAAATAAAACTTAATTGAATTGAATGCCCCTTTATTGCAGTACCTGAGTGAACTTTTGGTCTTTTATGATGTCATTCGTGCTTTGATCAAAATTTGATTCGTACTTTATTGGTACTAGAATAATGAAAGCTACAGCATTCTTTCAACAGGCCTTAGCACTTCTTGAATCTTATTGCATGTGATAGTGGATGAGCAATATCTCAATCACACTGTCCGTTGTCACTCAAAAGAGGCTAGATTTCCTTTTGAGTCTGGTTCCTCTCAATGTTTCTTTTTACTAGTGTCTCAGGGAGTTTTTCATGGCCACCATCGCTTCACTTTTGTCTCTGTTTGCAAGATCTGAACATTTTGGAACCCGATGTGGCTTTGTGCTGTTGTAGCTCATCCACCTCAAGGTCTGATGTGTTGTGTGTTCTGAGATGCTCGGCTCCTATCAGCTCAGCACAGTGTGGTCATTCTCCACTGCTCTCTCTCACCAACAAGGTGTTTCAGCCTGCAGACCCACTGCTCACAGGATGTGAATGGGGAGGCCTAGCCCAAACACATTCCAGCATGACAATGCCCCCGTGCACAAATCCGGATCCATAAAGACAAAGACATAGCCAAGGTTGGCATGGAAGATCTTGAGTTGCCTGCACAGAGCCCTGACCTCAACTGTCCTTAACACCTTGGGGATGAACTGGAATCCTGACGACACCCCAGGCCTTTTCACCAGACATCAGTGCCTGACTTCAGAGCCACATTCCAAAATCTAGTGGAAAGCCTTCCCAGAAAAATGAAGGTTATTATAAAAGCAAGGGTTGTGTGAAACACTTCACTTTTAAGTGCTTTTCCTATCTTTGTGAATCCCCTAAAACATGCCTAAATCTTGTCATATCCTGTTACTGCAATATCAGCACAGAAGTGGGAAAGCACTTTCTTGAAGCAAATGGATCACTGTCTGCATGGCTTAGTGTTATTTGTAAGCAACTAAGATATTTGTTACAGATATAAGATAAAAAAAAACCCTATTTGATTTATAAATACATGAATACTGTTGTATTAACAGTAAATTAATTACCAGCAGAATTTGGCTGGCAAGATGCCAATTTAAGATCCCTTAACAGTGAACCTTGAAACCTCAGCAACACTGATAGTGAATTATTCCAAGAGAAACCTTTTATTTATTTATTCATTATTTTTTTATATAAATGAAAAATGACTACAGTAAAATTAAACATATATCAATTTCAATTGAGAATAACAACTGAAATTATTTTAATGTGCCCCACAAATGTGCAAGCAGCTAATTACAGCATAACATGCCGTGCCCTCCAATAGCATTGGGTTTTTCAAAATGAAGAAGTTTAAAGTCAGTTACAGTCATCTAAAGCATCCAACCTCATCAGGCCTTTCTGTTTCAATCACATACATGTTTTGTAGTGTAATTCTTAATTTGCTAGTTGAAAATGCCTGTAAGATGCTCTTGTATCTAAGAGGTTTTATTGCACATTATATTTATTTTTTAACAATAACCCAAATTCTTCACTTTTGCTTTGCATTGATTTCTTTCTCTCAGAATCCTCCTACAGGTTTGTGTATCATTAAACTAGATGTATACAAAAAATATGCAACCCAACATAACCCGAGATTTAGTTTATCCAAGACATATACTCAAATGGTGGACTAGACAACCAAATAATGAATCACATGAAATGAATTTGGACTATACAACCAAAAATCATTAATCACATAAAAAATGCCTAAATATAAAACAAACCATTACTTTTAACCCACCAATCTTTCATCTATAATCAAAACTGAATAAACAATAAAAAACACTATTGTGACTTCTCTGTCCAAATAGTTTGGAGCACACAGTAACAGTACAAGGGTGGGACTAGGGGAAGAAGTGTACAAAAATATACAGTCTCAAACTGAGGAAAGCACAAAGCATATACATAGTACTTATAGAGAAGCAAGAAGACCATATTTTAAAAATCTGTCACTGTGTTGAGATTCTCCATTACACTGTCAGTGTGAATGCTTGACATGCATTTATTTTCATCCACTATCTCTCCAACACCACCCTCCACAGATCTTGGACAGTCTCCAGGTGTGCATTCCTCCTCTGCATCACTCTCTTGCTCCTCTAAACCACTGCCACTGCAGTAAGATCCCTCATTGTCAGAGGAACTGGATGTCTCATCATCTGAGCAGGAGTACACTTCAGCCCCTTGAAAAATGTAACGATTTGGAACCTGAAATAAGTACTGGGAAGCTAGAAATTGGAGGAAAAAATCCAAAGTAATTATTAAGCATCAGAGAGCCTAAAATAAACATGTCATGGCTTAAATAACAAAATTAATATTCAAGTAACGGACTACTCAACAATAGCTTCTATACACTGTTTAACACTTTTCAACATATTAAACCATGATGAAAATCAGCATAAAGTCTTAAAATGTCAAATATACTGTTAAAAAAAATGGAATCTTACTTCCAAAGCGATTACTGATAGGATTTCGACAGATTTGTTTCAACCAGCATTCTTTGCGAAGATAATTTCTTTGATTCATGTGCTTCTCTTCTGTTTGCATATGCAACATCTCCATTATCCTCTCTCTTTCTTGTTGTGTATTTGGACTGTGTCCAATAGCCACCAGTGTTGCATTTTGATAGGTATCAGAGCTCTCTTGGCAAGGGGTTGGCTGTGCATTATGACACCCATCATTTTCTTGTGTTGAAGGTTTTGGTGAGCTGTTTGCTAGCTCTGGAGAGGGTCTTGCTTCCTTGGCAGTACAAGATGTGCTCAAACTTCCATCATCTGGGAACTGTGTATGTGGACAAGAGTCTAAAACTGTTACGGTCTGAGATGTTTCTGCAACTTTCGCATCTTTTTCTGTGAAAAAGTGTCCTGTATTTTGAACTTCAGATGTCTGGATTTTAGCCCTTGGCTCTTCAGGTAGAGCAGTTGGCTGTGAAGGAGGTATGTCTGTGATCTCACTTAGTTGAAAAGAGTTGTAGCAAAGCTGCTCGAAGTCACCACCAAGTCGATGACATAATTCGTTGACGATGACATCACAATCTCCTAGCAATTCTACATCAAAGTTCATGTGAGGCAGGGGCTCACGGTTGATCAAAACTTGAGGAACTTCATGGGGAACAGAGCCTTAATACAAATAAAAATAACCTAATATACTAAAGCCATTAACTGATCATATACTACAGTATAATTAGTACTGCATAATAGAAACAGGATTAAATGCAGTTTGCCTCCTGACAAAGAAGTACAGTGTAGAACAAATTAGGGATGCCCACCTTATAGGTATATGTACACTCACATTCCACTTTATTAAGAACATCTATGAACTTGCACATTCATGCAGTTATCTAATCCATCTAATATATATATACAGGTCCTTCTCAATAAATTAGCATATTGTGATAAAGTTCATTATTTTCTGTAATGTACTGATAAA
>JAQQZU010000038.1:21497167-21509056 GCA_030068025.1 Parauchenoglanis punctatus | reverse complement strand
AGTCGATCTATGTTCCTACCCTCACCTATGGTCATGAGCTATGGGTAGTGACCGAAAGAATGAGATCGCGAATACAATCGGCTGAAATGAGTTTCCTCCGCAGGGTGTCTGGGCTTTCCCTTAAAGCTAGGGTGAGAAGCTCAGTCATCCGTGAGGGACTCAGAGTAGAGCCACTGCTCCTCCGCATTGAGAGAAGTCAGATTAGGTGGCTAGGGCATCTGATTAGGATGCCTCCTGGATGCCTCCTTGATGAATTGTTCCAGGCACGTCTAACCGGGAGGAAGACCTGGGGAAGACCCAGGACACGCTGGAGGAACCATGTCTCTCGGCTGGCCTGGGAACACCTTGGGATTCCCCCGGAAGATCTAGAAGTGGCCAGGGAGAGGGAAGTCTGGGTCCCTTTGCTTAAGCTGCTGCTGCCCCCGCGACCCGATCTCGGATAAGCTGAAGAGAATGGATAGATGGATGTGCTTTCTCAGTTTTTTATTTTTAATAAATTTGCAAAAATCTTAAGTAAACTTTTTTAATGTTGTCATTATGTGGTGGTGTGTGTAGAATCCTGAGGAAAAAAATGAATTTAATCCATTTTGGAATAAGGCTGTAACATAACAAAATGTGGAAAAAGTGATGCGCTGTGATTACTTTCTGGATGCACTGTACATTGAGGATCTGCATGCACACACACACACACACACACACACACACACACACATATATATATACACATATACATACATATATACACACACACACACACATGGTGTGGGTCACCAGATGGTCATGTTAATTGTGTTCTTTGACATTAAGGTCAAAGTGTAATTAAGTGTAATTATGGAGAACTTGGTTCCCCATGGTGTAACAGTGAATCAACATGATCACTAAAAGTTCCTCAAAGGTTTTCTTCATTAAAACTGAATTACAGTATCAGTCTTGTTATTTAATAGCCACACCTTGTACACATATAAAATTACCAACATTCAGAGTCAGGCAACAAGTAGATTGAATGTCTATACAGATCAGGTAGGCCTACCGATCACCTTGTAGTGCACTTCCCAAGTCCAGTTACACCCCCTTCCCCTTTCGGGGAAAAGTGACTTTACGGACCTCACTCATGGCCTCTTGGAATCCAACTGAAGGAATTCCATCATAGCAACAGATCATTTTAATCCCTGTAACTAATATTAACAAAATGTAAACAAAAAAATATAATTTCCTACATCATAAGATTTGTGAGGTTCTTTAATGGTAAGTACTGGTTCCAAAAATATCAGTAGCCCAGGTAATTAGAAACAAAGCAGAAGGATATTCACAACCTTCCAAACACTAGTATAAAATGTACATAAATGAACTTTATTTTTGTCACTTAGTTACAGTGACGGACAAATTACAAGATGTTGCAGGGCTCCAAGCTAGCTTTTTCCCCCCTTCTTTTTTCACTAATAGCACTGGTGCTCCTTACTGAACATTTTAGGAGCATCAGTGCAAATTTTAGGGTCTCTAGAGTATTGGTATAGGTGAATCACAGAAATGGTGGAGGTGAATCACTAATGAAGACCACTTTAATAAATTTGCACCTGACTGCAATCTGACTAAAAGTTACTGTTAAAAATTAGCTATTTATATATTATTTATATTAAAAGGTGGCTTTTTTGTCATTTATAATAAAGATAGTTATACCTGTCTGAATACATCTTCCCTTATGGCATCACAATCAACTTTGTGTTTACACACAAGACAGGATGCAGTTGCAAAGGAACCTGAAAAAAAAATTACATTACCATAAAAAAATTGGTCAAACTGCTAAGTTAATTGCTAACTGCTTTTCATTTCATTTTCATTTCAATGTTAGTGCAAAGCTTGGACTAGTTGTATAGCTGTTAAAGTTTTGATAACACTGGTAGTGTTGGAAAGTAATTTATTACCAACAGCAGATATAGAATAGGTTACATATGTGCACGTTGGGAATTCCACAGACAAACACTATTCTGTTTACCATCTCTTAAGATCACAAAAACACTTAATTTTTTAAAAGAATGTTTTTATATTGCAAGCACTTTTTTATATTCCATTGCAGTTTTAACTAGCACAACAATTATGGAGCTAAATCAGAGACTAAGTTTGGCATTTAAAAAACAAACAAATCCCACCCACTGAAATTTAAGCACTTCTGTTGAAATTAACTTTGGGCATTGAAAAGAGTTCCTCGGAATTAAAAGACAGGGTTATAATAATCCAAGCTTCCAATAAAGAACAAAACATTATACAACATAGCTGCAAAGCAGGCATTATGGGCCCTCGCACCCACACCTCCAGTGCCATCACCAGATTAACATAACACACCAATTAAAAAAAGTTATTTTTGCCTAACTTGAAATGAGTGAAAAAGCCACTTTTTCCTGTTGCCAGATGGTGACACTATACTGAAGGGTCACTGTAGGCATGTAGATATCAATCAATAATGACAGCAAATGTGACATGAATCCAATGAACCATCTAGGAGGAGTATAGCAGAAATGGGTGAAAGCCATTTTTCCTGTAAGCATGTGAGTATTAGCGTAACCATCATAACCATTAACCTGTGAAGTTTGAGCACCATCAAGCAACACATGGAAAAGTTGAATGACAGAATTCCTATTTGCGTGGTGAGAAATTAATTGTGCAATTTATCAAAAAAATCTCTTCACAATTTAACAACATCTTGAAATCATGAATACCAAATCTGACATTAATCTGATGAACCATCCAGGAGGAGAACATTAAAATGTAACATGTCAAACGCACATAAGCCAAAATACCTCCCTTCCTATTGGGCTGGGCTAATGCAATGCACGCTACAAAGTTTTTCATTTTCAGAGACCCACATAATTACCAAATTTGGTGCATGTATGTAAAACTATAGGCCAAGCCTTGGTCAGTGAGTATCAATCACAAGCCCGATGCATGTCCTAAATTTCATGAGTCATGAGGGTGAACCATATGGTGAACTCAAAAAGCCCAGGTAAACCCTACCTTATCATACCCGCGCAGCAGGCATAATCCTGAAAGTTCGATGCATAGATTTTTTTAAATAATTTTGTTCATCTGAAGATCATGTCTTTGGATTTTGATTTTACTGAATAAAGTGATTGAGAATGAAATGCATTCCTTTTGCTGCCTCTACTCTCTCCATTCAGAACGTTTTGACGCAAATACATTTGAAGGCAGATTATTGAAGTCATTGCATGTTCAAAACTTCTGGCACCTAATCGTGATTTTGGCAATGTTGGAGTTAGCCCAGCTTTAGCATATCTTGTGCGTAAGCAAGCAAATAAGAAACCTAGAAATGAGCAAAAAAACAACTCACTTGCTCGCCAAGTAGTTGTATGTATGCGCTCTGAAACCTAGACAATAAATAAAGGCCCTTGCAACTTGTTTAGCGTTGAGTCTCATGCAAATCAACTGTCTGCCATTACTTTGTTTGAGATATCCACTGCTCCTTCACAACTTATCACATATTTCTGGACTTTATACCGAGCAAGTTTCAAGGAAATCCAATGAATTTTCTAGGAGGAATTCAAAAGAATTTGTAAAAAATTATGTAAAAAAGGCAAAAATTAAAAAATGGCTGTTGGGTGGAGCTAATACGAGCGGGAGGATATGTATGACATGGTGAGGACAATGTCTCTACGAAAAATGAATGACTTGTAAATATTGGACAAACTTTGTGGCAACTACTGAGACAAAGTTATTCAAAATATTAGGGGGCACTATGGAGTCCACAAGCCACACCTAAAGTAAATGACCAAACACAAATAAATTGTTGCCAAATCTAGATTAGTGTACCAAATTTCCTGAGATTTCATGCTTTCCAAAGGCATTATACATGCATTTTAAAACTGGGAGTGCTATGGAGCTGGTGAGGCAATCCAGCAATCCAAAATCAAAAATGGTCATAAGACAAATGCGCGTCTATTTTTCCATCATAAGCGCCTCAAAACAAAAAAGTGAAATGTGTCTGATATGATTTAGAGCAATGATCATACCAAATGTTGTGCACATCTGAGCAACTCCATCCCAACCATTGCCTGAGTTTGCGGGTCCCATGAAGCTCCTTGATTATGTTCAAGCCCATGTACTAAGTAACTTTTTGATTTTTCACAAGTATGATGCATGTGCCAAGTATTGTTAGCTTAAGCATGGCAATTGCCTCAAAACAAGTGAATGCAGTGTATTTATTTAAAAAAAAAAAACCACAAAAAAAAAAAAAACAAAAAAAAAAAACAAGAAGGAACATGCCTCCAAAACCAACAGGGTCCTATGCACTTCCAGGGCTCAGGCCCTAATTATAATAAAACATGAAGCAACAGAAGCTATATAGAATCCCATGCATCCCCAGTGTTTGATCCTTTTTGTCAGTTTTCAATATCAATCAATGTTTTGACATGGAAGTAGAGCAGTTTGCTGGGAGGGCAAGAAATGCATGATTTGCCAAAAATCAGAAGCCATGGACTAGATTTCTCATCCACAACAAAGAATGTGCATTGACCATTTAAGACCTGAAGAGAAACTATCAAACAACTATCTAAACTGGTTACTTTCAGGATGGATTAGTGTCCCGACAACATGTATACTTGGTGAAAGATTGCCTTAATTTTATTGTAACTTCCCTTTACTCCTCTATCCAGCATTAGCTAGTGTTAGCAGATAAATGTTAGCATGTTATGGATTAGATAATATTACGAGGCAAGTCTTGTTTTTCAGGACTGTGTTTCTGGTATGGTGCCTGATTAGCTGAAATCGTCTTTCCTGCTTAATTTCACATGAAATTTGGTGATCTTCATACAAGGATCATTTTTTTTTTGCCCTGAATGCCACTCTAAAGTGCCCACAGCAGATATAGCACAGGTTACATATGTGCAGGTTGGGAATTCCACAGACAAACACTATTCTGTTTCCGTTTACCATCTCTTTAGATCACAAAAATACTTAATTTTTTAAAATCTGACATTACATAATTCAGATATCCTAATAAATACAGTCAACAAACAAGAGAATGCCTACTCATAGGGTAAAACATTCCATTCACTTACATTGCCACGACCCTCATTTCTGAAATGATTTTTTATATAACTGGCCATGACAATGTGTCATTCGGCTATTTTTTCTACCACAAATAACTTAAAAACCTCAGTCAATATTTTCCATCTCCCTAAAAGTTTGAAGTGGCAGCTATCAGTTTGCAGACAGTGGCTGACAGCATGTTGGTCAACCTTCAAATATGTCATGTTAACATAGCCTATGTTATGTCTGTAGTAGGCACTGTATCATGAAGTTCAAGAGAAGATAATAAAAGGGAACCTGTGTATGCATCACCAACTCTCACATGAAATTAAGCAAGAAAGACTTTTTCAGGCAAGCAGACATGATACCAAAAACACACTCCAGTAAACAAGGCTAATTTTACCTCATAAAATTAGCTAATCTGTAAGATGCTAATGCTAATTCTGCAAATGCCAGCAAACACTGGACAGTTTAGAAAAGGGCATTTAGGATAAAATTAAGGCAATCAACAAGTATATACAATATCAGGACTAATCCATCCTGAAAGAGTCCAGTTTAGCTAGCTATGATAATTTAAACCTGAGGAGAAACTATAAATGTAGATTCTTCTTTGTGGATGAGAAGTCCATTCCATGGCCTCCAATGTTATTTCTTCCTGTTTACTCCTACATCAGGCCACACAGCCATTCAGAGATGCGTTGCCCACTGGATTTATGCAAATCATGCATTTCATTTCAAATCATGCATAAGATTACTAATGAAAAAGCATATCAGAATAAACAAAAAAGGAACAATATTACATATTTACAATTTACATGATGTTCTTCATTAGAAGCTTAATGACTTAATTCAGAGAAACTCTTTTCAGTGGCTAAAGTTAATTTACATGTGTAACAAGTGTTTCAATACCAAAGTTCTATTTTTTTGGATTAATATTTTTTAACAAATGCCAATTTTGTTTTTTCATAAGTCTCTGATTTAGCACCATAAACACTGGCCTGACCATTTTATTGAAAATTCTTATATGGCAAAATTCATATTTGAACACAGTGTATTGATATTTTTCAAAATGTGTTTTTTAGTGAGATAGTGAAAACATTACAATATGGCACAACATGACATTTAGATTTGGGTTCAAAATGATCTTGCAAAACAGCAGCTGTATAATGGGATACTACATGCTATGTTAAAATACATTTGTATATTTCAATAATTTAATCATACAAACTATTTACACATATTAGACTGATAGCCAAAAGTCTACCTTCAGTTAGCAATCTTCCTACACCCAAAAAAACAGAAGCCTGATTTATGGGGTCAACCAGAAAACGTGACATTGTATAAAAAAAGAACATTTAAACACTGTTGTGACAGACCAAATTGTACTTACTCCAGCTGATCCTTAACTACTCAAAAAAGGACATCTTAGTAAAGAATGCTTCTTTATTATCCAGCTTAGGGTTCTATCTAGCTTAGGCCTAAGCATTCACAGTCTCTTAGCAAAGTGTGATATTTAAAGTTGCACCTTTTATTATTAATTTCAAATAAAATGGTGGCACTACAACTGGAATTTGAACCTTTATTTGAAAGCATGATTCAAGGATTGATTAAATGGGAACTCTTCTTTTTTCCTTCTTCTTCTTCTTTTTTTTTGTATGGTGAAAATCTTTTTTTTTTGTTTGCACTGCAACTTGTAGTTAAATTAATTGAGCTTTGACATTAAGTCCATTAGAAATCCCAAATCTAGCAGTCAGCCATGATCCATAAATGTATCATGTTTCTCATTCCTGAATTCCAAAAATGATATGATTTCAGCTCCACAAAATGCTGCAACAATTTTCCTCAAAAACCTGCTCAAACACATCTTTAGAAAATAAATAAATTTGCCTTACCACAGTAGATGGGCCTAGTGGCATATTTTTAATGGCAATTTTTATATTCTCTTTAAAAATGACTGAATAAGGTGTTGGCATTCATGCTCACTGTTTCTGTGACAAGTCCAGTGCAAGTTGCTTATGTTTGGTGATCAAGTGGCTGACATGAAATAATGCTTCAGTAGCCAGCCACCATGGTTTTCCCAGAAGGTTAAATGAACAAAGAATGCTAAACTTTAATGCAGCCTTCAGCTCCTGCAGTTTCTAAAGCCATAGTTTGCTTCTTGGAGAATAGCCTTCAGAAAAATCTGCACATACAGTAGCGTGTTTGCACTTCAAATTGCCCCTTTTGGCCAAGACAACTGAGACCAAATCAAACAATGCTGCATGTTTTAACATTAACCAACCAGAACACCTGTTTATGATCATGCCTTCCATTAAGAAAACAAATCTGTCAATTCACTATTGACAACTTTGTCAAATGGGGCATATCACTTTTTTATTAACTTATAAAAAAAGATAATCAACAAATTAGGATTGCAGGATTGAAGTATAGGCTGCAATTAATTTTTTCACGACCACTACTCTAAAGTAACCTTTAAAAGTTAATATTGAAAATCAACATACCATGACACTGTATGACCCTTTGGACTCCCGCAACCTGCTCTAGAGTGTCAATGTTCTGAGTGTAGTTCCTGAGAACTTTCTCTTTCTTATCCAGCATAGCAATAAATCTGTGACAAAGTGATGGCCGAAACTGTCCAGGGTAGATTTCCTACAATAAAGGGAAAAAATTGCATTGGTTTAAAATCTAATGGAGGGGAAAACAAGAAAATGGGCAGTATACAGACCTTTGCAAATTTAAAAAATGGCCTTGGATCCCTTTTGAAGTACTCAATATCAAACATTGCTTGAGGATCTGGGAGGTCTGGAAAATCGACAGCAAGTCGAGCATAAATCCCATCTCTAGACCTAAAATCAGGTATTCCACAGGAAACCGAAACCTGAAAGAAAAAGAAAAATAAAAAAAATAAAAAATTGAAATATGAAAAGATCTCCTTCCACGGTAAGAGCTGCTTACACAAAAAAAAACCCAAAAGAAACACAGTCTGAAGACTTGAGCACCACACACATTTGTATGTGTACTACAAATTTCAGAAACATATAACATAATGTAATATAATTTTTATTCAAATCATCTTTAATCTTAACCCAAATGGCAATACCTCCAGATGGGATTTTAACAAAGATAAACTAAACTGTCTATGTATACACTTTAATAAAAATTATTCCCAGCCTAGAAAACAGTTAATTCAAGTTAATTTAATTAAAATTAAAATGTTAATCACTAGAGTCCAGACAAACAATTGACCCTCTAAATATACTATTAACAGCCAATACCAGGTTCATATCTCAGTTAGTTTGTACCATGAATTTGTAGGTGTAATCTAAATTCTATGAATAGTGTTCACACAACTTTTCCTGCTCCTACTACTTCAACATACCTTTCTGCCCTTTTAAAAATTACCGGAAGAATTAACCATGCCTTGTTGCATTGTTATTAACTCAACCTGTTAGCAATAGAGGCATCATTACTGGATACAAGGCCAATGAAATTAAGTAGCTTAAGAAAATGCTGACATGCATCATCTGTGACCAGTAAAGATAGCTACTATGGCCCCCATGATCACTCACATTTGGAAATTTTACACTTTTTTCCATATTCACAGCCTCATGAGAACACCACTAACTTCCTGTGACTTCTGAGTATTTGTAAAGTAAGAAAACATTGTATTCATTGACTAATATTTCATGAGGCTCAGACTAATATTTCTGAAGTCGAACCCTAAACATCCAGATAAGACATTTAATAATATCTGGCCCAAAAATATTTCAGAGGGGTGAAAGTATGAAAATATTAAAATTAAACTGAAACATTGCACCTAATTTAGGTTTAGGTTCCAAATAAATTTATAAAGCATGAAGAAAATCTGACACATGCAGCAACATCCATATCTGATTTGAGATGAAATGGCCCAGGATTACAACACAAAGCTAATTCGTGGAAATTAATATAATCAAGCCAAAACTAGTCATGTGACATATGAAAGTTTGCAAAACTACTAAATGTAACCACTGAGTATAATTAAGTATAATGCACAAACGATCTAAACTAATCCCATTAATTTTAGCATGTATGAAACAAATGTGATTACTGATCCCTTTCTGCTAGTCTGTCCTTGCAGCTAGGCCAGTACAGAAAAGTCTTAATAATGCCAACTTCACACATACCCCAGCACCAGTCAGCACAAGTATTTTTTTGCAATCATTAAGCAGTCTGATGACATCATCTATGGTGTTAATATCTTTGCGTTTCTTTCTCTTAGGAGGCTCTGAGATGTTGATGATAATCTGCCATAGTGTCATGTCATCAAGATCAGGTGGAATGGCAGTTTCTGGAAGCAGGTCATTTAGAATAGTCCGTGGATCGGTCTCTCTCATTATTTGTTGCTGAATAAAGCGGTAAGAACCTAACAAAAAAGATTAAGACCTGTTAGACTGGCAGACATATAAAGTTTGCTACACTACCTTTTATTGTAATACAATTACACCAAAACACTATACCAGTTTTCAGAAGCATTTCAGTGCAGTAAAATAAAAACTTCTTGATAATCTGACTACTGTCAGGTATAAATGTCATCACCTAGACATACCAATACGTGGCTGGGGAGTCCAGTCACTGGAACTGGCATGAGAGGAGCAGTCCTCATCATCACCTAATTCAGGTGAATATAATCCATTGCAGTGAACACCATCACCCATTAACCCTGTTATAAAAAAAAAAAGAAAAAAAGAAAAAAAAAAAACCTACATGTGACATTACAAACTACAATAAAATGGCAATATTTGGGGTGCTCCCATGCCTACCATGGAGTCATTTATAAAATAAATGCTTTTAAAAAAGCTCAGAACTTTACCTATGGCCAGTTTGTAGACTGCCTGGTTAAAAACAGGGGAAAGTACATAGGAAACGGTTTCTCTTGGGTGAATGTTGAGGTCTCCTACAGTACTAGCTGTGGGAAGTTGCCTATGCTTTGTTGTCACAATCCAAAGGGGAAAAATAGACGTTTGTGTCATTATTGCCTATTCTTCGATATATGAAAGAGTTTCAAATTCGGCGACTACGTCTCATATAATGTCGATAAATATTAAATTCTGTACTAGTTAGCAAGCCAATGATTCCATAACCAGATCTCTCCATTGCTTTCTTCTCATGCTAACGTTAGCATCAAGGTAAAGTGAAAGGTGTCAATGTTGAATCTGCCAATAACAACGTTCAATGTTTGTAGATTTGTACCTATAACACCTCACTTTCAGATCCAGATATCAGAGTCGTACCTGCATTAGAGTAATTCCTTGTGAGCCCCGAGGTCACAGGCTCATTGTTGTTTCCTTGTGAACTCTCCGTAGCCTGAAACACCCCCATCTCCCGTACTACATCTTCGGGCAGTGCTGAAATCTCCACCGCATAACTCCCACCCGGCTCATCTCCACTTGTTAGTTCTCTGTGAATAATGTTTTGACCAGAGCTCTGAAGAAAACTACTCCGTGGTTTCTTAGGGACCGGCTCGCTTGTGGTATCACAATCGATTATAACTTCGACCGATTTATGTTCCGTGTCCGCCATCTTTTAAATGCGCGTTTAGGCCGTGTTTCCCCCCCAATAGCGTCTAGTTGCTGTTTTCCTCACTCAATCCGCCCCTCTCGAGAAACCAAACCCAGGAAATGATGTCATTTTGCTTGACAAAATCGCGTGTTTACTATCTCCGGCAGTATACATTGGAAAAAGAAATAGGCAGTTTAACTTTACTTAGCTACAGCACCTGAAATGGATCTGGAAAAACAAAACGCTTAATTATGTGTATGCTGCATGTGTACATTTATTACAGTTTTGTAGTGCATTTAGAAGGTCCATATTTACATAATAATTTAACGGAATATTAACATGAGTATTAAGCGATTTAGCTGTAGCTAAATGTTACCGATAGCAAACTATTACTAAGGCTAGAATAATAGAAGAATGATTCATGTGCATTGTATGAATTATTGACTATTAATGTTTAAGAAAAGGATATATATACATACACACACACACATTATGATATACGTTGAGATCTCGAGAAACATCGTATTTTCATTCTGGTCGATGTACTTCCGGGTCAGTGCGGCAGCATATATTGGAGCGCGCACAACCGTGGAAAAGGTTTATGGAGTTTTATTTGAAATTGGGCTCAAATATAAAGACTTTAAATCAGTGTTTGCAGTAGGTATGGTTTTCACAGAAGTGAAAGACATCTGAAGAGAATACTTAATGCAAAGGGACACACTCGCCGGAGAGCGTATACTGAACTAGCAGCCCTGGCTGAATTCATTAGCAACCAAGTTCAGAACTCTGGACAGATTCACGGGTACCAATGTTGTGCACTAAAATGCCCCCTAATTAAAAAAAACATCATTCATGGGATGAAACTAACATGTAGAGAGGGGCTTCATTTGACAGCCCCCTTATACTAGATATGTGCTTCGGACCTTCATTTGGCCATCACTAAAAAGAAGACAGAATATATTTTTAAAAATTCAGCAGAATTAATTCAACAAAGTCTCAAAAATAGTGCATCCCTTCTTGTGACTGAAGGTGATGGTACTTACACAAAGGAGCGCAGTCGAAAACAAGCATTACTATCGTGTTTGAATGCTAACGTTGTTACTGGCACATTTGTAACGTTTCAAAATTGATAATCTTAAGGTTTGATTCTAAAAGATCATAATAAATGAGTGATGAGGGTTTTTTGTCGCTTTTTTTGAAAGCCGAGGTGATCCGGAAGTACATCGGGTACACTAGTGATGGGAAGTTCGGCTCTTTTCAAAGATTCGGCTCTTTTGGCTCGGCTCCCTTAAAAGAGCCGGCTCTTAC
>JAQQZU010000038.1:21444426-21460750 GCA_030068025.1 Parauchenoglanis punctatus | reverse complement strand
ACTGATGCCATATTCGTGTTCTGTGGGCCAGAAATATGTTAAATCAGCAGAAATATATTAGACAACTCACAAAAAAAGTTTTTTGTAACCCAGTGTAATCATTCATTAGCTTTGCTGATGTTTCCCAAGTAATAACACAAAAACTACAGACTGCAGTAGCAGTTGCTACTGGTAAAGCACAGAGCTGCTATAGAAGTACCACTTTCTGTTGTGTTGGCATTCTTCATGTTTCGCAGACCAATATAATAAAAAAAAATTTATAATTACGAACCTCCGTTATTTTGCTTTCCTTGGAGACATTTCACTCTCACCTATTTTGTTTGTGCAACTGCAGACAGCTTGGTTAGCTCACCTGACCTGGCTCTGGTCTCTCCCCCTCCCTGGTCTGACCTCCCCTTAAACTCACCACTCCCAGCCAACCCCCACCCTCCACCCCCGAAAAGTTACTGGGTGCTCTATCCAATATTTGACTCTTCGAATGGAGAAAAAACAAACGTATCCTACTAACGTTAGCAATAAAATGCTTCCACAACCTGGAGCAAGTAACAATATTCACAGAACACACCACCATATCTTACATGGAAGTTATGACCTATAGTTATACAGCCTAAATAACTAAATGCAATTTCTACATATCTGTATAAAGTAACCTCATCAGTTTACTGGCTACTCTATGCGGTGATAGTTGATGACCTCATTTTGGAAACACTCATTGTACACTGAGAGCACCTAATGGGCACTATGCCTTCTAATACGCACCTCGAAAGGCAGGGTTGAGGGAGGGGGTCATTTAAGTTGGTTGCAAATTTGCAACCTCACTGCTATATAGCAAAAATCCTACATAGTGTAGCTTAAAGTTTCTAGTCTACTAGATCTGCCCAAGATATTAAATTTCTGCTTTATCCCAGCAAGCACCACAGCTGAAGTAATTATTCCCGATCAATAGTTGACTTTCCATCTGCATGTTTTTTTTGTTTTGTTTTTTTTATGGTAATTGAAAGTACTGCATGCAAAAACCTTTTGGAAATTCACTCAATTTGCAAAACATATGACTGGAAATAAAGCTGGTTAAAAAAACTGACTTTGCCCAGTAAACTGACTAGATTAGACGATAGAAACTAGCTTCATCTTTCATTGTGTATGTTTTGATGTATCCCATGTCCCTTTTGTTATTTTAGGTGTACTGTATTAAATGTTAATTATTTACAATTATTAAAAGTAATAACATGATTCATAAAAAAATAATTATCTGTATTGCCTGTTTAAGAGGCTGAGCAGTTCTACTGTGTGAAGAGGATTTATGCTGGTGGAGACCAGAGCTTTGCATATTGCCACTGTCCCCAGGTAGGAGGAAATTGAAGATTTAAAGTGTGTGTGTGTGTGTGTGTGTATGTGTATATGTGTATATGTATATATATATATATATATATATATATAATGTCATGGGGGAAATGCACCTTCCTTCAGTTCTGTTTTTATTTATCAGGGCCTAAATAACAATTTTGTGGTCCTCTCCACCTTCTATAAAGAAATAAATAACCTCAGGTGACCCCAAAAAAAAACAAAACCCGCAACAGATTTCAGTATGTATTCTCCAACCATATGGCTGGATATATGGTGGCCGTGTCAGTCTAGCCACATATGGGCTTCCTGCCATTAGGTGCACTAATCACCAGCAATAGCCTTACTAACTCAGTAGCACATAAATGCCCTCGTTCCAAAATAGTTTTAAACTTTGATAACAGAATTAAAACAATTAAGTTATGGTTGTGAGGATATTCATAGTGCTTAATGATTAACATTGATACCTGCAAAATTACATAAATGTTCACTATGGTTCCTCTTGTATTGCAGTTTCTCTTCTCATAGGGACTCAATAAACTTGTTTCCATTTATTATAACATCTTAGGGTATGCATGATATCTTGGGTGGAAATCTCTGCGTTTACACCCACTAGGAGCCATATTGAGAGAGAGAGAGAGAGAGAGAGTCCTATCAATGGCGGTCCAAAATGCTTGATCATCACATAAGTCGTGTCAACTTCAGATAGTTCCAGGAAGTTCTTGGCAGGCAATTTGAATACATAAATACAGAGAGACAGAATTGTGGTTTTTGGTAATTATTAGTCAATAAATAATTGATTGTTACAGTATTTATATAGCATATTGTGTATAGTTAGTTAGCACACCATTTCTTTGTGAAATGCAAAAAAGGGTAACACTGGAACCAAAAATCTCAATTTTGGATTAAAGACAGGATGATTTCCACTGGTCTATTGTCTATTACTTTGTGTTTCTTGGCCAAAGCAATTCACTTCTTTTTGTTGGCCTCCCTCAGTAGTGGTTTCTTTGCAGCAATTTGCCCATGAAGGCCTGATTCAGAGTCCTCTCTGAACAGTTGAAGTTGATACGTGTCTGCTACTTCATCTCTGTGAAGCATTCATGTAGGCTGAAATCTGAGGTGCTGTTAATTGGTGATTTCTGAGGCTGGAAAACCTAATGATCTTCTCCTCTGTAGCAGAAGTAAGGTTTGGTCTTCCTTTGCTGCACCTTTGGCTGCAATCAGCACTGAGTCTGTGTGGATAGGTCTTAATCAGGCTTGCACATCTGGACACTGAAATTTTACTCCATTCTTCTTTGCAAAACTGCTCAAGCACTGTCAGGTTGCATGGGGATCAGGAATGAACAGCCCTTTTCAAGTCCATCCACATATTCTCTATTGGATTGAGGTCTGGGCTTTGACTCGGCCACTCCAGAACATTCACCTTGTTGTCTTTAAACCATTTCTGTGTAGCTTTCGCTGTATGCTTCGGGCCATTGTTGTGCTGGAAGAAAAATCTTCTCCCAAGTTATAGTTCTCTTGCAGACGGAATCAGATTGTCCTCCAGGATTTCCATATATTTTGCTGCATTCATTGTCTACCTTTTACAAGCCTTCCAGGGTCTGCTGCCAAGAAGAATTCCCATAGCATGATGCTGCCACTCCATGCTTCACAGTGGGGATGGTATGTTTGTGGTTATGTGCAGTGTCTGGTGTCCTCCAAACATAGCGTATTCACTTGTCTGGCAAAAAGCTCCATTTTGGTGAGAACCTTATTCCAGTTGACTTTGGAATCTCTCACATGCCCTTGGGGTGAACTCTAGCCGTACTTTAATACAAGCTTTCTTCAACTGTGGCTTTCTCTTTGCCACTCTCCCTTAAAGCTTTGACTGGCAAAGAACCTGGGCAACAGTTGTTATATACAGTCTCTCCCATCTCAGTTGCTGAAGCTTTTAACTGCTTCAGAGTAATTATAGGTGTCTTGGTGGCCTCCCTCACTAGTCTCCTCCTTGCACAGTCACTCAGTTTGTGAGGATGGTCTGCTCTAGGCAGATTTGCACATGTGCCATATTTCTTCCATTTCTTAATGATGGATTCAACTGAACTCCAAGGTTTGACTAGTTCTGTAAAAGTCAATGACAGGTCTGTGGTTGTAATAACCTTCTAGTTGATAGAGGTCAGAAGAAAATGGCCAGATTGGTTCAAGACAACAGGAATGATTCAGTAACTCAAATAATCACTCTTTAATGCTTTTACTGAGCAAGACAGCATCTCCGCACACACAAAACATCAGACCTTGAGGTGGATAGGTTACAGCTGAAGACCACATCAGGTTCCAATCCTTTTCCTCTTCAGCCAAAAACAGGAATCTGAAGCTAAAGTGGATACAGATTCAATAAAATGGGACAATTCAAGATTAGGAAAAAATTTCCTGGCCTTTTTCCAGTATTCAACTTTCTCCTGTGCCCACTGTGGACTCAGATTCCTGTTCTTGGCTGACAGGAGAAAAACACCATGTGGTCTTGTAAATTTCATTGTTTTGTAGTTCATTGTTGTTGGTTTTTTTTTTTTTATTATTGTTTAGAGACACAGTGTAAAATGTCAAAACCAAGTATGGGTTTCCATGTTGAACCTTAATGTTCCTTTATGTGTGGTCCTTCAAATGGCATTTATATATTTCAGTCTTTTCTTTTATGAAAAGAAATATAAAAAATTCTGAAAGTATAGTTGCACATAACTGTTGATCTATTGTGGGGTTTTTTTTCTTTACTGTGAACAATGCTGTTCTTTAATGTTTTTGTACAGTTAAAGTTCCCATATACTCCTCATGTAGATTCTGTTAAGTTTTGACTTGGCTTAAAAACTCCAGACTTGACTTGGACTCGCATTTTATTACTTGTGAACTTCTCTGGCCCTCACATTTATCAACTACCTTCGTTTTCCTTAGGCTACTTGTTTAATATTTGATTGTTAGTAGCAGTTTCTATCTTTTTTTTTAGACGTTCCAAAGTATTTCATTGGCTATGCCCAATGCTCGTGCAATAACTGTGATAGATTTTCCTCTCTTTCTCAGCTTCAAAATGGCTTGCATTTATCCTAGAGACCGCTATCTGGTCTTCATGTTGATTCAACAACCAGTGCAGTATTCACAGGTGAAACTCCGGACTCAAACTAAGACATTCAGTGCCATACCTGGGCAAAAAGAAACACCTGTCAGTCATGTATTATAATATTTTTGATCAGTTAAAAAATGGGTGGGTTCAAACAAAATGTGCCATGTTTTCAGTTGTCTGCCTCTAGGTGTAAATATCAGGAAATAATAGCTGAAATTCTAATCTATCATTTCATTTATATTTTGATCATAAACTGAAATGTCTGTTTATAGCAAAAACAAATTAACTCACCCGTATAGCATTATTTACATACTTCAGTAGAACAGAAAGGGTTACATTTTCACTACACGGGTTTCTTGATTTAAAAAAAAAATCATTTTAAACCATTTTGGCTTTCTTGGATTCTACTACTGGGTTTTTTGTTTTGTTTTTTTTTTCTTTTCTTTTTGATGTTGGAGTCACCAAAATTGTTGGTGTATATATACTTATAACACTTTGCTGTACTAGTCTTATTTTCCTTTATTTTATATACTCCATTGGTTTTGTGATGTGATCTTGACATTTTCTAGCCATTTTTTATCTATTTAATATTGTTCGAATGTTCTGCACATTCTGCTGGCTTTGGTAAGCTTATTTTTGTGAACAAACCTACTTTCATTTTAAACATTTCAACTGTTTTAATGTATGTAACTGTTTCAAGTCTATTTGATCATTTAATGTGTAGAGTGCATACTAATCAGGAAAGACAAAGATTATGGTTATAAAATCAGGTCCATAAATATTTGGACAACCATAAAAGACTACTTATTTCAGCTGTCTACCACAGTATTTTATGGATGAAATTAAATATGACCTCAAAGTGCAATAATTTTCAGCTTTACTTTGAGGGTATTTACATCCTTATCAGGAAAACAATGTAGGAATTGCATGTACCAGTGCAGCCCAAACCTCAGTCTCTAACCTCTGAGGCCTTTGATGCTTACCAATTGTTTTGTGAAATTGTCCACTTCTCTTGATTGTTGACCTTGACACAGATGCACCTACCTCCTTGTGGGTGTTATTGATCTGGCCAACTGTTATGAAAGGGATTTTCTTACCAGGGATAGATTTTTGTTACCCAGCATAGTTGTTTCTCTCAGATGGGTTTATTTTTATTTTTCAGCCTAATGATGGCTTGCTTCACTGGCACTGAGAGCTCTTTGGAGTTTTTAATTCAATATTCGGGACTAGGGACTAATACCTGGCCATGGAACAGCTGTGAAGCCAGTTGTGCAATTACTTTACTCCTTTAAAAAGGAGGGTACCACTTGTAAAGAGTACTCTAATTCTTACTCCATTTACCCAAATTGGACATAAATATCCCCCAAATTAAAGCTAAAGTCTGTGTTTTGTTCATATTTATTATTTAATTTGAACTTCAATATACTTTAGTAGCCAGCTAAAAGATTAAAATAACTTTTAGAATAATAATAATAATAATAATCACCAAATATTTACAGACCTGACTGTAACGTGGTGAAATTATTTGTCTGAAATCTAGAACGTATATAAATTTCCTTGAGTTCTATGTGGTGGTTTTTATTTTATTTATTTATTTTTTTTAATTTATTTTGTAAGAATGGATCTCCCCCAGATGATCTGCGAATACAACATTGTAATCAGCATGCCTTAAGCTTGAATGGTGACATCATACAGAAATGGCTGAGCCATGGCCATGGAAGACTCTCACCAGAAATGACAGTGTACGGTATAAACCATATATTATTGCTGAAATCAGTACAGTTGTATTTTATGCTAGCTTCATCTAGTTACTTGTGTATTTTTGCCACTTAATCTTATATTTGAGTGTTTTGTGTAGTTTTCAAATTTTCTTATTTCTGATGTTTCTTACAGTGAGATTGATGAGGTATTCTCCTCAGCATGTTGTCTAAATGGGAGTTTTCTTTCTACAAGGTGATGTATGATTTTCGTAATGAGTGCTGCTATGATTTAGTAGCATCCATTAACCATAAATTTGGATCTTTTTGAAGTTTGAAATTATTGTACATCTGAATAGTGGCTGTTAAATAGTAGTAATGTTTTATGTTCAAGGTGATATAACCTTAAAGTCAGATTATTAATGCTCAAAATATGTCTACAGGTCTGCTTTGTTTTTTTCTTAACTATAAAAAAACTATGGCTTCGAAATGAAACAGAAAATTAACAATACTAAACTCAAACAATTTTCCATTAACATAGTTGGAGAAAAATACACAGGGTGCAGCATAATAGAAGTACATTATGAGTAGTAGTACTATGTTGGACTATTCATCTAACAATCCTAATATTTATAGAGCATAGTAGATATGGGCTATATAATTGCTATATAATTCAGTTTCTGTACTTGTTTCAATTTTATACCATGAACTGCTGAATTAAATGTTTGGTATTACGTAATTAATCATTTTCCAGTTATCCAGATCATTATCGCACTAGCAGTAAGTGTTCTGGGGTGGACATGAACATGGCTCGCCTCCTCTTTCACAGACTCATCCGGCCTGATTATCCCCATATCTCACAACAAGTGAGTCTTTGATAAAACAATCCTTTTAATTGGTCTGAATTTGCAAGATATTCAGACGATCATTTTCCATTAATTTTACATATGTATCATGAGCATGGACTTAATGGATGTTTATTTCCCAAAAATACAGATCGCTGCCAGTTTAGAGAGGCATTTGATTCCCAACCTGTGCAGCTCTCCTCCAGACATTGAGGCACTGCGGGTCTACCTCATACTTCCAGAGTGTCCCTTGTTTAAAAACCCCAGCACTTACATCACACTCACCATTCCTTTTGCCAAGGCAGTCATCCGCCTCAGCAATGCTGCTCTCAAAGTGCTTGGTAAGAATCATGCAATGTCACATTTTTGTGTAGGAAAGGAGTCTGTTTGGGTGATTCATACAGATATCCTTTGTTGTTGTTCTTACCACAGGTGATTGAATTAAAATTAAAGTAATACAAAATGTAACTTGTTATAAACACAAGCCAATGCACAAACCATTTCACTTTGTCAAGTGACATTTAGTATTCAGTCAAATGTATACTCATTATACTTAAGTGATTAATAAAATACTATAGCACTTTTCTGTGTGACCCCTTTTTTAGGGACTGAAAGTAATCAGACAAGCTAACTATCATAAATTAGATTAGGAGAAATAAGATCAGACTACCTGAAGGCCCTCTGAAAGGCGAGGGGGAAGATAGGACTAACAAGGCAGATTACCCAAAATTACAGAAATGAAAACTGACAACCACACAAGAACCATTCAGAAGTGCAGTTGTGGGTAGGAGAAGGTGACCCTATTCAGAGGGCTGCAAGTCACAAAGGAAAGGCAAAGTATGAAGGGGAAAGACCAACAGCAAATTTAAACTGCAGTAATAGGTCAGAGAAGTGGGACCCAAAGCTAAGGCAAAGAACCGAACTGAAGGACCCAGCACTGCTGAAGTCAGTCAGTGGATGGAGAAAGCCAGACAGGGGGAGAGCAGCTCTCTGGCATTTGAGTGCAGAGTAGATATACCTAGCAGTTCCCCAATTGAGCCAGGCCAACAAGATGCAAGGAAATAACCAGGCAAGAGAAAGAGTGGGGATTGAATGTTTTTGCTTTTTCACATTTACATTACAAAAGAAAGTATTTACAATATAAATTGATACAACAATCTTTACATAAGTCAGAGTAACATCCATACCATACATCATATACATATACTACATCACATTCATCTACTTCAGTACACAAGTCACATACTTCCAGTCCATTTTGCTTCCACTTTTCCATAAGGAAAAAAACATGAAATATATCAAAATGTTTCAGCCTTAAACTTGAACATACATTCTGATTTTTTTTTTCTAGTTCTACAGTCTTCATTCTTTAGTCTTTTTAAATGATTAACAATGTGTTTAAAAAAACACAGCAGGTATATTACATTGATTTATTTTATTGACATTTTGATTTGGGGCAGCTGTGGCTTAAAGGTTAGAGAGTTTGGGACTGGCAGGAAGAATGTGAGGGTGGGGGGCGTGAATGAACAACGTTTTCCCCTCCCTCTTCATATATAGCTGAAGTGCCCTTGAGCAAGGCACTTAACTCTCAATGCTCCCTGAGCACTGCATTATGTGACTACCCACTGCTCCGTGTGTGTATTCACTGCTTGGATGGGTTAAATGCAGAGAATGAATTTCCCCTCAGGGATTAATGCAAAATCCAAAATAAAATAAAAAAAATTACTAGTCCCAATACAATCAACTAACCAATATAAAGCCTGTAAACATTGTGGAATCCCTCTGAATATCCCAAACATGACTGTCTTTGATAAAATGTAAATTTTTAATCCTCAGTTTGTACCTTTTGACCGGATTTCCACTGATCTTGGACATTCAATTAAAAGGTGTTTTAAAGTTTCATCCTGAAAACATGGGACATTCTCTGCTTTTCACAAAGCAGCACCATTTAACAATGATTCTGATTGGAAGCATTCCAACTGAAATTTGCCAAACAGTGTGTGGTGATTTTCTGAAATGTTTTTGAAAAATACATTTTTGATACATTTATTATTTTCTTCATAGGTTAGTGGTTTGTATTGTGGCATTCTCCCGTGCTGATGGTTAATCATCTCATTATAGAATCATGTACCCAGTTAATAAAGAGTTCTTCATGTTTAGATACAAAGTCACTGTATACAAGTTTATAATGTTCAGTGTTGTCTTGCGCTTTCTGTTTTCTTCTTCATGTCTTTGTCTATCCAAGCTGCATTTCTTGCCACGGCTTGTGTAACATTTTGGGCAGAAGGCAAATTTCAATTTAATTCCTTTGTCTAATGCACCTAATCCACTGTTTTGTTTTGATTTAAATAATAATTCTTTTTTTGTTACTTCACGGTTTGTACCCCAAATGAATTTTACACATAGGTTATGTATAATATGTTATTATATTAATATGTTTTATACATTTGTCATTGGGGAAAAACATGGCAAGAAACATCAGCTTGGTTAGAACAAAGGTTTTAGTTATTTGGATCCTAGCTTTATAATTTGCTACTTTATATACTGTATATTTTGAGTTCTCTTTTTACCTCCCGTCCTTTTTTTCTCCCAGTTTTTTTTTTTTTTGTTTTGTTTTTTGTTTTTTTTTGGATATTTTGTTTGCTATCCAGAGATCTAGTACTTTGATTTCTTCTTTTGGCTTTATTTGTAGACAAGGTGGGTCATTTTCTCATAACTAAACCCCTACAGTTTTATTATGGTTTAGTTTTGCCCCAGCTCCATCTTCATTCATCTTAAAGTAATTATAAATAATTCTCAGTTCCTTTTGGTTCATAATGATTAATGCTACATCATGGACATGTACCATCACTTTAGTAATTGCTTGTGTCATTTGTGTGCTTTTATTTTATTGAGTAATGGACTTATTGCAAGACCTAAAGTGTAGCACTTAAAGGACATCCTTACATCACACCTCAACATATTGCAGAAGGCTCAGTTAAGAGCCTGTTTACTTTAATCTGCACTTTAGAGTCTTTATACAATAATTTTTATCACTTTGATATGAAATGAAAGATTCCTTTGATATGAAATGAAAATATTTCTTTTGGTCAAGACGTATAATATTCTTTGGATTATTTATTTATTAGGTCACTTATTACATTTAAATTATCCCACATAAAACATCCTCTTTGAACATGTTTGGTCCTGCTCTTTAGGTTTTCATTTTGTTGACAATTATTTTAGCTAAAATTAATATTCATTGGACTTATTTGTCTTTAGGTTTTTTTTACTTTTTTAAAAAATTAATGTAATTGTGCTATGGTAGAAGGATTGATGCATATTCCCTCCATTAATTCTTTCATGATGTATGTTTTCTAATATATCTGAGATCTCATGACCAAATGTTTGGTAAAATCCAACCGGTAAACTATCTGGTCCTGGAGATTTCCCCTTTTTAAGCTGTTAAATAATGATTTTTATTTCTGTGCATGTTATTGGTTCTATTATAAAATTTAACAAAAGCCTGTGTGTTGAATACCCACATTATTTTTCAGGAATTTTTAACATTTTTCTTGGTCTATATTTGTCTCTTGGTAGACATTTCCACTGGTTTGTGCTATAATTTTTCATTTTTCATCTTTGATTAGATTTCCTTTAAAATCTCGAACTGCTTTGACATTCATTTTCTCTTCTGTTCTTTTCAATTTTGATTGCATTTTGAGGATTAGCAATATATTCTGTATTTAAGCCAGGCCGAATTTGAGTGCTGAATAATTTTGTCAGATTTTATTCTCTTCTTGTTCAATTCTATTAGCTTTGGCTTACAAAAATATATAGTCTTGTTCTCTGCTTGTTTAGGTCTTTACACTTGTTTTTTTTTTTTTTTTTAGTTTGAATTCTATTGTTTAGATTATTCCACAGTTCAACACTTTTGTTAAAGCTCTTAGATCTTTAATTCTATTTATTCCATCCATAGCCAGCATAATAGCATTCTTGTCCTTAGATATTGTGCGTTTAGTTTCCAAAAACCCTTTTTTTCCATTTATACTCAGACTTGCATTAACCTTTACATTGCAGTGGTCATAGTCAACAAAGTATTCTGTTCTATTCTATTCATTTATTTTAAAACCTTTTGTTACATAAATTCTGTCTTCTTTTTTTTAACCATTTTGTCATTCCTTTAAGCCATTTTTATCAGGGTATAATTCTCCAAAAGTATCTTTCATATCATGCGTTTCACCTGATATCTTTTTCAACAGCATGCCATCTCTAGCATGTGCATAGTGATACATTTTTTTTAAGTCATGTGCATCACCAACTACAAAAACATATTTAGGAGACCAATCATGGTATTCAATTCGATGATATGGGCGTGCTAGTAGCTAATGTATGCCTCGCATTTTGCTTTTGACAATCGCAAACTGTTGTTCAGTAGCTCTTCTCCAATGCCAGTTTGCTGCTCTGTCGCTGTTCTGTTGATTTGTGCTACCTTGACAAAAAATGCTACCATAGCGCAAATAAATGCTAACGATAGCGAAAAAAGAAGCTGGATTTTAGCCGTAGCCATTATCCAAACTCTATCATAAACTCTAAGACTTGAAGCTTAAAGTTAACCCTAAAATTTTAGCAGTTGTGAGCTAGGTTTAAAGTTAAGTAGCATATCTTGATAGTTACCACATGTCAACAGAAGACTGTGCTGGTTGATGACTGCACTTAGCACATGCATATAGGCAAAAAGCCACATGAATTCCGATCTGAGCATTGGATGTCGCATTGCCATGTATCGGTTTTAGGACCAGATATGAAAGTGACTCAAATCTTATTTGAAAAGATCGGATTTGTTCATAGGCACAGCCATGAAAAGAGCTGATCTGTCTCACATTAAGGCAAAAAATCAGATCTGAGTCACTTCAGCATGGCAGTGGGAACATAGCCGAAGAGGAGATCATTTTAAAAATACAAGGAAAGAAGTTGAATATATATTCAACATGAAAGTGTATACAGTACACTGTTGAACAGTATTTGTTCAGCAATTAATGTTGAACAAATGACGAGCGATTGGGGAGCACATTTAAATATTGGTACATGATCAAAGTTAAAAGGAGCAAAATGTCATTGTTCAATCAAAGAAAGTGTAGAAGTGTAAGTTAAAGTTTACTTGCATAGCTCAGGAGCCATAAAAAAAAAGCCACAAAAAAATCTTGATGGGCACATTTGTAAATAAATTTGGAACTGATTACTATTCTTATGTACTCACCTTCAAGTACATTCTTATGTGCCCCACCCCCCCGCAGGAAATTGGTGGTCTTGCCTTGATCCAGCAGTGTTTCAAGGTCTTGTGGAATTGTATAAAGAGGTGATTGTGTATCTGCTCCGGATGCAGAAGATGGGAATTTCACCGTCTGAGCACAGAACATTTACCTGCTTCCTCAGTACCTGTTTGAAATTTCTGGAGCTTCTGCACTCTGTAAGTATTTATATTGCTAATGCTTAAGTAGAAAATTTAAAACATGACATGAAGATATACTCAAAAATACTTGTTGGGCTGTATTCAGAATTGGCAACTTAACTCTTGATTAATTTTTATTTTCCCTATTTGTAGATGATTAAAGCCCTTGTTTTAACCCTTAAAATCAGATTGGCCCAGTACCATTCCAGCATGGCTTTATAATTTTTGGTGATGCCCCCTTCATAAACTCTTTAATGCATCTGCACAATCAATATACTGTTTGATGATTATCTATCTGGACTTTAATGACTAAAGCAAAAGATAAAAACAGAAAAGTGTCCTTTTTAAAGAAATAAAAATTCACCATTCAATATTCTCAATTATATAAATATAAAATAGTGAGTTTTGGGCCTTCATATGGGTCATATTTCCATTTAGCTCAACACTTCCACCCACTTTAGCTTATGTGCACAAGTTAAAGCCTAAACCTTCACCAGTTGAGCTAGTGCACATCGTGTGATTACCTACTGTATATTTTTCATTAATTATTATCTTACAGTTTCTTGAAAAAATATAGCTGCAAGCAGCAACTAAGGGGGGCCAAGCACATGGTGGCTGTTGGTATACTCTGAAAGGCCATACAAATGTATCCTTTTGTGGGAAAGATTGCTAGTAATATATACTTCCATTAATGATTACGTGAATCATATGATTTCTTATGTTTGAAACAGTACAACAATCTTTAGGTTACAATGTAAACGCCAGTAATCCGTTTTAACAGGCTACCTGCTGAAAGCTTCTACCCTGCCTAACTGTCAACCTCACTGCCTGAACTGTCTAAAATAAACAAAAAGAATTAAAAGATAAATCAATAATGCATTATTAAAAAATAAGAAATCATTTAAATGGGTAAATGGCCAACTCTTATTTTGTGTACATAAAGACTACAGTGTGCAAGCATGACACTTGGTTATTCTCTATTGTAGATTGTCCATTTAAGCCTTTAACAGTGTGGGTGCCTATATTTAGAATGGTAAAGTACAATGACATTTATTTAATCAGTTTATTTCCTTTAGCAAGGCAAAAATGGTACAATTTCTTACATATTAGGTGAAAAAAAAATTCTTTCTTCAACAGTCCACAAAATTAACATATTTACTAAAAACCTGGTTTTAAACATAAACCAACTGTATAAAACTGCTGTCTTGTCTGACTACCATTAGCTGTACTCCTTGACCTGTCTAAACTGAACAAGAAAAAAAGGATATAAATACAGAAATGTTTTTTTGTTTTTTTTTTTTTGTTTTTTTTTTAAACCTTTACTTCTTTAAATGCCTGAACCTTTTTCACTCAGGGTTTCATTTGGGGTTGTAAGTTTGTATTTATATTTTATCTAAACATTGCTTTAAAAAAAAAAAAAAAAAGATTTCTGTTTGTCTGAGGATATACTCACACTGGGCAATCTGTTCCACATATAAAGTCCAGTTCAGTGTACTGAAAAAATCTTCTTATGATTTGCTCAAGAAATGTGCTCATGATACAGTTCAAAGAACATGCACGCCATACAATCTCCTACATTCACTGGCCTTTCTAACATGTACCACCTGTCTAAACATTGTTGCAGGCCAAGTACACCCCTTCATGGAAGTGTTATTCCCTAATCGCAATGGCCTCTTTCAGCAGGATAATGCATCCTGTCACACTGCAAAAACTGTATGACTGCACCAGCACTACATGTATGAGCACAGTCATGAAAAATGGAACAGTTGGTAAAAATTACACAAAATTATTTTTTTCTTGAAACAAAGATGATATTCTGGTAACATGGTTCAGAGGCTAGGAATTCACAAAGAAAAATAAATCCTAAGCTTCATTTTTAGAAATCTTGGAATGAAAATCAGTTGCTCCAGATATTATGTCATGTTCGTCACACAATAATAAGCATCAATAAGATTATAAAACCAAGGAACAAGTCTTTACTTGGTCATTTGTAGAAACAGTTGACCACAGTTTTTCTGGGAAATCAATATAGCCAAGGTTTATAAAAGTCCATGCTGATGTTACATGGCAATAGTTGTAAAATTGTCCATCCCTACGGCTAGGGTCTATGTAGAAGTTTTTATGGTCTAGGAAATCCTGGGCTTAGCCTCCAATCAAGCCATTCAAAACTTTAAACAAACCAGAGGCTTACAAATTATAGCATTTTTACTGCACTGATTTATCATAGGTTTCTGTCATTCAGACCAAATCATCAGTGTGATGGACAAGACTTAAGGGACCTTTCTGTGGTAAACAACCTTTCTGAGGAGCCAGCTACATTCTGAAGGGAGTAAGTTGGTTGTCAGTTAAAATCCAGAGCAATTTTTCATCTATTTTCTGATTTTACCTGTCTTACGGGAGAAGTGATTGATTGATTTCAACTTGTAAGAGCAAAACCAAGAATAAGGACGGTCAAGTCAATGTAATGTGCTTGATTTATTGCAAAAAACATGGAAAGTATCTCTTATGTTTGAGGACCACATACATCAATATTTTATCCAATTTATTCTGTTTTTGTTTCTACCTGGATAGAAGCTAAGCCGTAGTCACTAATTTGTCTTCAGCTTGTTAGTAAAATAAGATATGAACAGTCCATATTGGTCCATAGAACAATAGGTGTCTGAGATATTCAGATGAATGTTGCTTATAGTGTTCTTTAAAAAATGACAGAAGGCATGATGTAGGCCTTATTGCCATGACCATGCCTTTCAGTTGCATGGACATCTATTCATCTTGTATTTTACCATAATGTGGACACTTTAAATTTTTACTGTCCACAGCTGTGGAAATTTGCCTTTGCCTTCACAGGATAGTTAAAACCAACCACAATAACTCATAATATATATAGTACAATAAATAAAACGGATATACACAATACAGTCTACAATATAAATTTTGATAGCAGTTTGTATGGTGTTCCTGAATTTAACAAATTTATTGCCTTTCGTATGAAGGACTTTTTGTAGATGTTCTTGGTTATTGCAACAGTCCTGTTATGTCTTCCAAAAGACAAGTATATGAATTCCTTAAAAAGGGCATGAGCAGGATCAGACATTATTTGTTTGGCTTATTGTTTCACCTTTGTTTTATGCAATCATCCAAGTTTATTATGCTTTTTCTCAATAATCTTACTAGCCATGTTTATAATTCTGGACAGTCTGTTTTTGTTCTTGGTCCCCAGATATCCATACCATGTACATCTATTTAAAGTTAGAACACAATCAACAAGGCTTCTCTAAACAATCTCTAAAATATTCTTACTTATATTGTATCCATCCAGTTTCCTGATCAGATACAAATGCTGCATTGATTTTTTTAATGTGTTGACCATGAAACTGCAATCAAAGAAGGTTCCTAGATATTTTAACTCCTGAACCACTTCAACAGGCTGATCATTAATCGTAACAATTGGAAAGCAGTGACAAACATTATGATGACTCCCACTGACCAGTTTCCTAGTCTTGCTTTCGTTAATAATAAGAGCACTATTTTCATACCACTTGGTGAGCTCTCCAATATAGTGCAAATATGTTGACTGGCTAGCTATGACCCCGTCTGCATAAGACCAACTAGTGCCATGTCATCAGCATATTTATAAAACTAGAAGGTTGAATTTGTAATTTTCATTTCATTAATGTAGAGAGAATACAGAACAGGTGAAAGCACACAGCCTAGAGGTGCTCCTGAATTCAGGACAACTGAATCAGGGGTAATACCAGTGCACTTAATTCTCTGTGGTTGATCTGTAAGGAACTCTAAGTCATTTTATAATATGGTTGTTGATGTTAATGCTACATAACCTTTTACAGTTTTTCTCAAATGCTAAAACACAAAAGCCAATCCTCTAAACCAAATGACCAGTTGTCTAAACACATTTACT
>JAQQZU010000038.1:21428342-21441536 GCA_030068025.1 Parauchenoglanis punctatus | reverse complement strand
GGTGTTGTGTTTAGACATTGGGGAACATGGAGGAAACGTTTGTGAAATGTGTTTTAGCATTTGAGAAAAACTGTAATCAAAATGAATTTCCACATACAATTAAATGCTGAAGTAAAATCTATAATTAAAAGCTTGCATAGCTCTTAGACTGCTGTTGACATTTACTAACAGTATTCATCAATTTTAACATTGCATCTCCAGTACCTCGGCCCTTCCTGAAAACAAACAGGAGTGAGTCAAACCATTCACTGTGAGATGTTGAGAGACGATTGACTATGACCCTCTTCATAATTTACATTTGACAATGGTTAGTGCTATTGGTCTAATATCATTAAGCTTTGTTGCCCTAGGTTTCTTAGGGATAGGAATAATAATGGAAAGCTTCCATATTTTGGGAAAAGAATGCTAATTCTACAAAAGCTGGAATAATTTTTTAAGGATTGATGTGAGTTGAAACCTACATGATTTCAACACCCTAACCCTTAGTCCATCAGGTCCTGGTGCTTTCCCAGTTTTGATTTTGGGTAGGTTAGCTGCTACTTCTCCCTTTTTCAATATAATTGAGGTATGATAAGTGGTGGTGGTAAAAATGTCAAACTTATCTCTGCAGTTAAAAGGGGGGGATTTAGCAAATCTATCATAAAATTATTTAAATCATTAACAAATTATTGACATTTATTCAATGCGGCATGTTTTTTTCCCTCTCTACCCATAAGAAAATTTAGTCCATTCCAAAAGTGTTGAACTTGATAATTGCATGAATGAGTTGGTGTATATTTATATAAATTAAAGTGGCTGGGAGGTTTAAATCCACAAATAAAATGTGAAAAGCTTTGTGTTTCACAAATAAATATTTGATTCACAGATATATTTGAAACGCCCACTTTTCATTTATTTGTGGAATTGGCTGCATTATGGACCACTGGTTTTTTTTGTTTTTTTTTTCCTGGGGGGGTTTCATTCTTTTGTGGATTTCTGAAAGATTTCCAAACACCACTTCATTGCTCTATGGATATGTTTGTTTCTTTTTAGCTGGGTCTGTGCCAGCCAATCAGGTTGCAAGATGTATTACACCAAGCAATCGCAACAGAAATGTCCTTAACCAATAAGATTAGGATTTACAAACTCTGCAGGTTATCTTGGACTTGTTCAAATGGTCCATTGGGCTGCTTTTGTCATGCAGGGGGAAAAAAATCTGAGAACAAATTATTAGGATTACATCCAAGTCTCTTGTATCAGAATTTTCTTAGGATTCCATTCTAAGTTTGTATCTATTTATCAGATACGTTTGAAAAATGACAAAATTTATAATTTAGTGAGCCATTCCTTTGTTGAGTGGAGATGGCAGAATAACAGAGAAGAAAATCCACATTTTTGTCTAAATCCTACTAAGGCTGTGCACAATTGTCCCCTCACAATTGTTAAATCTGGAGCATTTTACCAAGGAAGAGTAGAATAAAAATGTAAAAAAATGTAAAAAAAAAAAAAAATTATAAATAAATAAAAATAAAAAATGTAAAATAAAAAAAGTTAAATTAACCTTGTTTAATCAAAATGTAATGTTAGTAACAGTAAATTAAAAGGTTATTACTGGTTTTGCATGAACTGTGCATCCACTCTTCACATGCCCTCACATGTTGAATGTGAATATTCTCTGAATATTCTCAAATAATTGTTCAATTTGTGCTGACTGATTCCCTCACAAAGAAAAAAGCATGTGCATGAGTGATGTTTAGTGAAAAATTATTCTAGTGGAGCAGAAATTTTCAAGAGTTAAGCAAACTTATAGCATTTTCATTTGTTATTGTTTTGTTCTATGATTTCTGGGGGGAAATCGGCATCCCATCGCCATCAGCCTCGCTACTTAAAAAAAAAAAAATGTAAATATCCAAAATTGTATGTAGTTGCTTTCTGAATGTAAAATCTGAAGATAATTTACAGCATAATCCCATAAAGCATGTTGTATTTAAATTGCAGGTAAATGAGCATGCTGGACAAATTATTCAGTATGACAAGTTTTATATACATGAACTGGAAGACCTTGTTGACATCAGAAGTGATTATGTTACGTGGATCCAGCATCAGATGTTCTCCATGGTAAGTTCTTGTTTCTCTTTGTTTTATTACCTGATTATCATGTATGCAAAAACATGAATTTTTGGTTTTTACTGTGTATTGCTGTGCCCAGAGCCACATTGTCACATACACCTAAATTGTGCCTCCAGTCATTGCAATTTTATAAAACTGTATATGTGAACAGTTACTGACTGAAGTCCATCTGCTGATATGCATGGTGTCTCATTCGTCATGTACACCATCTGTCCAACAGTCAATCGTAGGAATGTCAATGAAGGGATAATATTTTGGCTTCCATTTCACAGCAGCAGTAGTTTTCTATGAACGTGATGAACGAGATCTTGCGAGGTGGCATTGTGAAAGGAATGAGATTCAATGAGCAAGTAGTAAGATTGCTATACTAGAGAATCTCTTCTGATTGCTGGATCTCTTCTGAAGAAAGAGGGGAAAATGTATTAAGGAGATGGGAGAAGGATTCTAGTGTGGGAAAAGGGAGTATGATCGAAGGTTTAGCTAACTCTTTTATTAAAGAGTGTGGGAAAATCATCATCATCATCTGGCATCTGATTGCCACATCTGGCAGCCAAGGAGAAGAGGGAGAAGACGTACTTGATCTTGAAAATGGAGGGCAGAGAAAATATTGGTACTTGATTGAAGTGTTTGAAAAGTCAAGGTGTGATTGAACTGAGGTTGAGGAAAGTGGGGGAGTGGAATGTATAGTTTGTTTATAGGCAGGGCAGGCAGGGCGAGAGTGTGTACCTGTACCTATATGAAGTATAGTGATGAGAGAGGTCAATGAAGAAAGGTTAGACTGTTTCGAGCAGACAGAAAAGCTGCACTAACTCAGATAACTAGAACTGTGGTGAGCACATGAGGTTAAGTCTGTCAGCCAAAAACAGAAAGCTAAAGTTAAAGTTAAGATTGGAAAAATGTTGCCTGGTCTGATGAATCTTGAGTTCTGCTAAGGCACACAGATGACCGGGTCAGAATTTGGTGCCAGCAGCATGAATTCATGGACCCAACCTGCCTTGTGTCAACAGTTCAGGCTCATGGAGGTGGTGCAATGGGGTGGGGAATGTTGTCTTGGCACACTTTGGGCTTGTTAATACCAATCATTGCTTGAATGCTATACAGGCTGTTTAAGTATTATTGTTGACCATGAGCTTCATGGCCTTCAATTTACCCATCTTCTAATGGGTACTTCCAAAATCATAATGCATAATGTCACAAAGCAAAAGTCATCTCAAATTGTTTTCATGAACATGACAGAGTTCAATGTTTCTCCAGTAGGTGCATAAACAAGCTCCAGTTAGTCCAGAATGCAGCAGAGAGAGTACTTGCCAAAACCATATACACATACTGTGCACATCTTATCCACTTCATTAGCGCCCAAACAAATTTTGCATTAATTATAAAATACTACTACTGACCTATAAAACACTGAATGGTCTCGTACCACAGTACCTGAGCGAACCTCAGGTCTTTTATGGTTTGCCACACTTACTTGGATCAAAAGTTGCAGGCCAATTGTTATTTGTTTAGTTAATTATATCATACGTAGTCTTGCCGGAGTTCCTGAATTCACTCAGCACAGTATACACCGTTTTTATCCATCACATGATATTAAGCATTTCCAAGGCAATTCCATCTGCTGAACTGCAGCTCACTGGATATTTTTTCTCTATTGCACCACTCAAAGAAAACTGTAGAGGCAGTTTTGTGTGTAAAAATCCCAGGAGATTAGCAGTTACAGAAATACTCAAATCAGCCAGTTTGGCTCCAACAATTATGCGAATACATTTTTCACATTCTTATGGTTAGTGTGAACATTACCTGAAGCTGCTGGCCCACATGATTTTAAATATTGCACTGCTGCCACACAATTGCCTGATTATGTAATTACATGAATGTGTAGGTGTACATGTGTTCCTAATAAATTGCTTGGTGCCTGTATACTGCAGCTGTACACACATGGTAAAGGTTATATTCTAACTTTAAGGGTGTTAAAATGAGAGCTGATTCTGAGATTTGACATGGGCAAATCCTTTATCAAACACTAAAACAGTTTAGTTATGATTAGATAGTTTTATGCATTGGTACTATTTCACACTTTGACAGTTAATTAACATTATGACAATGATAATGTTTTTTATTTAATGCAAACTTTATTACAGACAGTTTTGTATTTTAATAGAGAACAACTTTCACTTGAAATTAGTGATATGTTTCCCTTACTCAAGTTCTATGCTCTTAGTTTTATGGGCAAAGCCCTATAAAAGCTCCACCACTTTTTCCCACTCTTTCCATTAGTTGTATTACATGCAATGTGAACCAATAGTGAATAGATCATCTTTACAGAATTTCTTTGTGTGTGTCAAAGTACACATATTTTGTGTAATCAATGAATTATACACAGTCCTAATACGTTTATGCTGGATATCAACATTCATGAATGCCTCTTTGTCAGATAACTCAACTGTAACATAATGGATATTAATGATTGCTAGCTTCAAGTAAGATGAGAGGCACTTTTCTCTAAATTCATTTGTATAATAATAAAAATAAGTAAGATCTCAAAATATTAATGTACCTATTAGCTGTCTATTAAGAATGTAACCAAATAAAAATACATCATTTGAATGCAACAGATAATTAGTTTTAAATGAATAAAAATATTAATATTTTGCTGTTGGCGTCAGGACTGGGTTCCCACACAAAGCTAAAAAAAAGTTACATGAGGGGGAATTTTTACTTTTGAAGTTGATGTGAATATGAAGCTCACATGACGGACAACATTCATTAACCCTTAGATGATAACAAAAAATGTTTTCTAATCTTTCTGTCAGGGCATGGAGTCGCAGGTCAACCTGTGCAAATACCCCTTTGTATTTGATGCTCAGGCAAAGACCACGCTACTTCAGACTGATGCTGTTATCCAGATGCAGGTGAGTCCAATTGGTCTTTGTCAGTCACGTGAGCTGACATCACTGATGTTACAGAGGTGTATATTTTACAGCGAGTGGTATACAGTATAGTGAAAGTAGCAGCAAAAAACACTGTTTTTGGTAGCACATAAAATGAGTAAAAATGGAGAAGCTGAAGCAAAGCATGAGGATACCACACCGAGGAAAGCTCTCAAGGATGCCAAGGACCATTATTTGGATAAATTGTCAGCTATTAAAAACATTGATCCATACGACCTGACCGCAAAAAATTGGAGAGCTGTGCCGACATTGCTGCCTCCAAACTTGTACTTGGATTCTATTACCAGCTATCTTGTTTACAGTATAAATGCATATACCTGTGAAATGAACTTCCAAAACTATAAATCCCTTGAACCACAAGGACATTTCACCAGTGGCTGGGTGCAGGATTTGTTTACATTTTGACCAAAGAACTGCAACAAAACAGTCCTAACAGCAAAGGTAAGCTGGCTCTAATCAAGGAAACATGTGCTTGGGTACATAACCTAGGACAACATTTTGCAGGCTTAACAGCACCAAATTAACCTGTATCTACTGCCCTCCCTGGGTGTCTGTTGTTTAATAGCATGGTTAATCCAAAACTATGGAGGGGTAATGATGTTAATGTTAGTTAATGTACTGCAGAAGACAGAAAACCAGCACATTTAGTAACATTACTTAAACAATAAAAAGTCTTACTTAATTAAATAAATTGAGTGCAATCTTGCATGAATGGAGATCTTTGCGAAAGTAGTTAACTTTTCTATCTTTTCCATCTTGGGATTTAATATTGCAGCCCAGAGCTGGCCTTGACCAATTTGATGCCCTTGGCAAGATTTCAGCTGGTGCCCTTTGCATCACAGCCACCAATCATTGTATTCATACTCACACAGAAACAGCATATCTTATCTTGGAGATTTTATTTATTTTGGAAGTAAACAAACAAACCCCACAAAATAAAAACCCAGGATTTGCAGTGGTGGGATTAAAATATTTCAAAATGAAGTGAGAAGACAAGTATAGGTGACCATTAGGAATTACATTATATTAATAAAAAAAAAACGGTTGATGGTGAAACCCAGACAAAAATAGCACCTAAGCCTCAGTATAGCCTATAACAAACTAATAACATAATTACTCTTGGTGTTTGTATTTATTACACCTAGCATTCATGCATAAAACCTGTATTCAGTAAGTAATGAAAATGCAAATACTTAAAAATATTAATTACAGAAGGGGATAGAAAAGGAAAAACATTTTCATTGACTATTACTAGCACTGGGCTAACATTGGCTAATTAGGCTAAGATGTCAGTAAGTGTGTATGCAGTCACGTCGTTGGGGTTGCACATGCGCAGGTTAGGAGATGACCTAAAATATCAAACGATATCAAATATCCAAAACACAGAAGCAAGAATCCAAAAACCAGAAAAGCATTTAAGAGTCATTTCCTACTGAGCGTACATTTGCGCACTTGTACTGGTAGACATCTTGTTTCAGGTGCACTCTATGGGATCGTGACATCAGCCAAAGTGAGCATCACAAGGCATTGTGGGATTTTAGTACATAGAAGCTATAGTAGAGCCCAACTGCGTAGGAATAGTGGCAATAGCATTGTGGTGGTATTTGTTATCCAACTTAAAAACACAGTGGAATGGTAAACAATAAATACACTTCTGTATTACATATACTACTTTACATAAAGTGTTGAGTCAAATAATCTATTTTTAAGTGTACTCAAAATTTTAGCTGTTTAATAATAATGATGATGATGATATCCTAAAGAATTAAAATATTTTGAGGGTTTTTTTAGTTTGTCTGGGATAATCCACTTACAATGCGAATGATTATAATGTTTTATTTATTAATTAATTTATTGTGTGGCTTTAGGACAAAGTTTCCCCTTTCCAGTTTCTTAGTAACAAGACAAACTGGGTTTTGTTTTGTTTGTTTTGTTTTTGTTTTATTTCATTGACTTCAAGAGAAAGAGGAAAAAAGTGAAGCTGGTAAGGGAATGGCAAAGAACAGCAGATATTCTTCTCAGGAGCCCCAACAGTCCTGAATTTTCCTCAGCTTCTTCACAAATCTGTTGTTTTTGAACAGATGGCTGTGGACCAAGCAGAAAGACAGAACCTCAGCTCTTTATTCCTCCCTGGTGGCATGGTGGAGTCTGTAAACCCATGCCTCATTCTCATGGTGCGTAGAGAAAATGTTGTTGAGGACACAATGGAGGTTTTGCGGAAGTCCAAAAATGTTGATTACAAGAAACCTCTAAAGGTAATGGTGGCATCACCTTGTATTAATCTTTTTTTAACAAATATTTTACATTTTAAACAATATTTAAAATAAAGATAACATTTTAATAAAATATAAAACAAAGATATTTAATACACTTGATAATTTTAATCAATAAACAAGTCCTTAATGGGCTTGTTGAGCCTGGCCCACACTAGAACATTCATAAACTCCAAACTGGTGTTCAAGGTGGGTTCAAACCTTTTAGATTTTTAATTATATTTGGTTGTACTTTAGTTATCAAAGCCTGCATAAAACAATATTTGAACAGAACGCACACTTTCAGATGAATCTGTTTCAACCAATGACCCTAACTCTCAGCAAGATCAAGAAAAGCATCTCAAGAAAACATTTCACTGCCGTTGTCTTGACTTTGTGTTTATGTATGAATGACTTTGTGATGATTAAAACTTTAATTTGATACAGGTGATCTTTGTTGGAGAGGAGGCTGTGGATGCTGGAGGTGTGAGGAAAGAATTTTTCCTCCTCATCATGAAAGAACTGCTAGACCCCAAATATGGTATGTTCAGGTATTATGAGGAGTCCAGACTCATCTGGTTTTCGGACAAGGTAAAGATCTGTCTTACAGCTTCAATAGGATTTGTCTTCAATAAAAAGTGCACATGTAATCTGAATATAGAATTGTACATTTTAAAATTCCCATATTGTCTATTCCTGTTTTGTAGACATTAGAAGATATTGACTTATTCCACCTCATTGGAGTCATTTGTGGTTTGGCCATTTATAACCTGACTATTGTGGAGTTGAATTTCCCTGTAGCTCTATACAAGAAACTCTTGAAGAGAACTCCAACTTTGGAGGATCTGAAGGAGCTCATGCCTGTTGTTGGCAGGTCAGTTATTCAGAGTTGACTCAGTTCTATGAACTGTTCTTTTGTACAGGATTTTTTCTTATTTTATTGTAATGCTAATTCCTATTTTCCTATAAACCTGTAGTTTGATTTTACTCACTTTTTTTTTTTACTTTGTATGTTTGACCATGTCATAGGAGTCTTCAAGAATTATTGGACTACACAGAAGATGACATTGAGGATACATTCTGCTTGAACTTCACAGTAAGAGCAGTTGTACTTCCCAGTAAAATGATGTTTCTATAAATACTAGTATAAAACACAGCTCTTAACTTGTAGGTCATGTGTTTCATGCACAATGCATGTTGTGCTAGTTGCACTAATGTACATTGAGTTTTTTCCGTCTTCACTGAGACCACCATATGAGAGCTTATTAATATCTTATTAATCTTTAGTAGTCAAGGTCCAGTTAAGATTAATAAAAATCTTAAACAGTAATAAATATCAATTTAGAATAGTAACCTTAATTACTCAAGTTTTTTATCAGAAGATGAAAAGAATCTCATTTGAAATGTTTATAGTTTGCTTTTAAGTCAGGATTTATTTCAGATTTAAAACAGTAATACATAAATAACCGAATGAAATTAAATCCTTTTATATTCCTATAATACTTAATATTTTATAATACTTTATAATGGCAAAACTAGCGTACTGATTGCAGAACTACCTTTTTAGGGAAGCAGAGTTACCTTTCTGGTAACTGGTAGCAAATGTGTGCAAGTTGGAGTCATACAGGCTTCACAACCATGATATCTTTTAAGTAAAATGTTTAAATATACTAGGGTTTCAACATGAAATTATGGCTATTATAGAAGAATAAACATCTCTAATGGAGCAAAACAGCTTTTTTCCCTCCAAATTAATCTCCTACAGGATAAGGACCATCTGATGAAAATGAAAACCATTTTCTGCAATTTTCTGGCCACAGCTTTCAGAATCTCTGATCCCTGAATCCTTCTCTTTGATCTCTTCTTTCTGCTCTCGCGCTCTCTCTTTAATCCCTATCCCTATGCTATGTTCATGTCACTGCCAAATACTAAAAACAATGTGCACTGTTGTCTGAAAATGAAATAATATATAAAATTATGCAAACTGTTTGAGCACTTATTGGTATACCTGGCCGTCCCACCCTAGTATAACCTTTGTTTGGGAAACAATACATTATTGTATTCAACCTATACAACTTATACTAATCCATTTGCAAAGAATACTAAAGATAAAGCCAGTTATGGAGTGGTTAATGGTAGAAGTAGTAAAATGTTAATGAAACATGTTTTGTAATACAGGCGTAAATCCTTTCTTATTTGTACTGTAACGTTTTGGTTATTTTCTGTTCTCAGATTACTGTGGAAAATTTTGGACAAACTGAGGTATTGGAGCTGGTGCCTAATGGAATTAACATCGCTGTAAACAATTACAACAGGTATTTCTTCTGTAATTTGTGTTTGAGTTTCATTGTTGACCTCAAGTATAATATGCATACTTTTAATTATCTATCAGAAAACATCCACTCAAATGATGATTCACTCTATAGAACTGATTTGCATTCTTGTAGATGAGACAGATTTGCCATAATATCTGTTTATAATAATATTGTATGACTAATAATAAGTGTAAATTTTGCATGGTCTTAAATTTTTGGCTTTTCTTATTTGGTATTATTTAATTTCTTATGCAATTTAACTAGTTTTGAAAATGTGTGAAAGTTATCACACATTGAATAATGTTATTGTTTTGTGAGCAAGGGCCTAAACTGTAGCCAAAATTGGCTGTCTTTTGTTGATTAGCATACACACAAACGTATTGAATTCAAGAAATAATAATTCAGCCCTTGGTGGCTGAGCCCCACTCAGTGGTTCTAATTGGTGTCCCCAATCTTACTACATATATATATATATATATACATTTATGTTATAACGTTTTTAACATTTGATAGAATGGCTTGTAAGGAAGATGTGTTTTTTCTTTTTTCTTTATGTAAAAATCACATAAATAAACTGTTAGGCTTACATGTTACTTTGAAGTATTTTATTTTTGATATGTAATACTGTAAATTGGGTCTTAAGTTGCATTTGAAGTACAGTAGAATTGGCACAAGTTTTAAAACCTTCTTTTACAAGTGATAAATATAACTAGGATGTCGAAATATAACTAGGATGTCTGTAGACACTGTGAAATCTAGCATGATTTTGCTGGGAACTTGTAAAGGGCCAAGACGTGAAAGGTCTGTGGGGATTGCCCAAGAACTGAGTTTGGAAACAGTATTTTAGTGTATCCAATATTGTTAAATAAATACTTAAAATATTAGACTATGTAGCATTGTCGTACACTGCAAAACTGTTGCCTATTACATGCTGTTTGGTTTTACATATTGTTTAAATCCTTCTCTCACAATTTCCTTTTTCAGACAAGACTTTGTAAATGCCTATGTTGACTACATTTTCAACTCAGCCGTGGCTCCTCTTTTCAATGCCTTCTATGCTGGATTCCACAAAGTATGTGGAGGGAAAGTTCTGGAGCTTTTTCAGCCAAATGAACTACAGTCCATGGTTATAGGGAACACCAATTATAACTGGAAAGAACTAGAGAAGGTATGGAAATTGATATTTAGGAATATTTTTTGCAAGAAGTCATGAAATAAGCTCTTATGTATTTATGTACAGTCCCCTCTGAAAGTATTGGAACAGGAAAAAGTTTTTTTTTTTTTTATTTATTTAAATTGACATTTCAGTTTGAGATCATCAGATGAACATGAAACAGTAGATCAGAATTTCAGATTTAATTTCCTAATATTTACATCTAGATGTGTTTAAACAACTTAAAACATGGCACCTTTTGTTTGAACCCACCCATTTTTCAAGTGAACAGAAATATTGGAAGATGTGGCTGACGGGTTGCCTAGGTGTGAACTGATCCGTTGGGTTTAAGTGATTAAACAGTTAACAACTTTGAATATGTACTCTTGGTTTGTGCCCTGGGTTTTGCCTAAGAAGACTGCATTTGTTGTTAAAAAGTTGTTATACTTGCATAGAAACTGCATAGGTTGTCTTTGAGATTTTCTTTATTTTAGGAACAAACAAACAAAAAAAACCTAAAAATAGCAAAACACAATTAGCAGGGGTGGGATTAAAATATTTCAAACGTGCATTTAAAGTGAGAAGACAAGTATATGTGACTATATTTTATATTATTAAAAAATGCTGATGGTGAAATCCAGCCAATAATAGCACCTAAGCCTCATTATAGCATATAATCTTGTAAATACAAACAGCAAGAGTAATTACACCTAGCACTCATGCAAAAACATTTATTCAGGGCTCTCAAACGTCACGCATTGAGTGTGACAGTCACTCTTTTCGGTCTTTTGTCACGCACTCCCGCCACACATTGTATTTCTCACACAGAAAAACAATTTGTAGGCTAATATGCCACAGCGCCCAATATTTCTCTGGCCGCGACACAGTAGCGCCTCACTATGAAACAAGCGCGTCTCCGCTGGAGTTCAGTTGAGCCTTTTACTTACCACAATAGCCAATCAGAAAATAGCAGTATTGTATCTGGGTAAAATACAACACAACAACCAATGAAAAAGGTACAGTTATCCTGGAATTGTTCACATGATTCTGCTACAACCACATCTTCCGAAAATTTCGTTCACCCAATCCATAGGAGCTCCGAGCATCACTTTGAGCACAGAGTCATCTCCTGTTTTAATATTACAACAAATTCACAACTTGTTTTACAGAAGCAATGACAACGTGACCGCTGTTAGAGAATGTTGCCCAGATAATAAGCATCAGTTTTTCAATGCTGAGTGTCTGTAGCCTAAACTTAGCCAAGAGTTTTACAGCCTGTTCACTGACAACACCTGTTCAGAACAAGTAGTCTAGGCCTAGTCATATTTCGTTATCACTGGATGACTGACATATTCTCACATTATAATCATCTCTCTCTACAAATAGGCTAAATAGTTTTATTGGCACTAAATAAATTAGTGTATTGCATCAGGGATGCATTAATCATTGCATCTGTCTTGCAAAGATGTCAGGAAAAAGGCAATTAAGCATCCTTTTATTTGCCTTGAGTGGTAAGCCCTCTGGGCTTTTTAGGGGGCTTACCACTCAAGGCAAATGAAAGGATGCTTAATTGCCTTTTTCCTGACATCAGCTCTCAAATGATGCGTGCAGATTGACTAATCAGCACTGAAAATGCAAAGGCTTTTGCAAAGGCTATTGGCTATCAACTATTTCTTACAAAAGGGGATGGAAAAGGAAATTTTAGTTTTTTATTTTAATTTTAGCATTTTAATTGACTATTACAAGCAGAGATATCATTGGCTAACTAGACTAAGATGTCAAAAATGTATGCCTGGTTTCTTGAGGCAGAAAGTGAATGATTCAAGCAGCATGCCTGGAAGAAAAAGTGTATTTCTCAGTATGATGTTGAAGTTTACACATTAAACACATTAGTCTTCCCAACATTCCCTAATGAATTTAGGTTGGGAGTAACTGACTTAACTAGCATTTTGATGTTAACATTGCTATCGTACAAAGTAAGCTAGTAACGCTCTGCTCCAGTGGTAGCTACTAGTGTTGTAGCACTCGAGTCCAGCCTTGGTCTCCTTTTCTTCCACCTTTCTTGGAATTGAACACAATTTCCTCTTGATCTTGATTCAGTTTTGGACTAGAGCAGCATGGGTTGGACTTTAGAGTGAGACCGCAAGACCTTTTTCTCCCCCGTCCACAGTGACAATCATAAACTCTTCCATTTTTTTATACTGTTAAAATAATTATACACATTAAAAAAGAAGAAATATAAAATGAATTCATTAATTATTTGTTACTAATTTAAATGGTTTCAGTTCCTCACAGAGGAAAAAACAGTATGAAATCGTGTTCACTTACTTTGAGAGATACAGTTGTGCTTGAAAGTTTGTGAACCCTTTAGAATTTTCTATATTTCTGCATAAATATGACCTAAATCATCATCA
>JAQQZU010000038.1:21404035-21428242 GCA_030068025.1 Parauchenoglanis punctatus | reverse complement strand
CAGTGATTTTTGTTGAGACCATTAAAAGCTTAATGTTTTGCAATATTGGGTTTGCCTAATTTTTTTGCCCAGGAGTAATACAGTACACTACCCTGCTGGCCTCATTACATAACTTGTGTTTTAATGTGAGTAATATCATTTGTTTGTGGGAATGTAAGAAGTGTGATGTTCCTGCTTGAACTGTCCAGAACAGTCCAGAATTTTTGTTTACAGCAAGCAGTGAAGCTGTTTGAATAAATTAGCTTAAAAAAAATTAAACAAGCCTATTTTTCCGACCCTGCTTTCGGTTCATAAGTCATTCCCAAAAACAGTCGATTCACTAATTTCAGGCTTTGAAAACTGAGTCAACTGCAAAACTTCGGAGGTGATTCCACACACTGAAAATGATTCGTGTGGCACATGCTTACAGCAAGCAAAATGAACCTAGCATCGAAGACTTTTAGTGAGCGAAACAGGCAGCTGATATGTATTTTATCTTTAATTTGAATTTGTCTGTTTGAAATTAGAACAAATCATGGCTTGAAATACAGACACACAGCTGCAAAAAGTGTGGTATGTGATCATAAAAAAAAGGGATAAGCAGCAAATGATGTAGGCTACATACATCACCTTGAGTTAGTCTGAATGTATATTCAGTACCATTCATATATAATACTTGTACTGAATGAGTATTACCATTCATTTGGTCAGCATGAGCACTTAATAATATTCTTATGCTGTGACAGATTATCTGATAAATAACACTAATGCAGTAATTAGTGACCAGCTATTTAATTAAGCCTAGTTAAGAAGAAAATCTGTAATAGTGCTGATTAAAATGCTGCAAATAAATACTTTAAATAAAGATCTTTTGTATATATTTAAAAAAATAAATAAAGCTAATTGAATAATCAAGGAAATATTATTCAATTACCACCCAAAAATATACTAATAAAAATAATCAAGAAACTAATACAAAATAATCAAAATAATCAGTAGTTGCAGCCCAAAATAAAGAACAATATACTGCCACATACATGTGCACTTCACGAATCTCACATCACTGTTCTGGTCTTGAGTGAAATCAAAGCTAATATTACAGTCACCAATTCATCATCATGGCCTCTAGTGAAAAAATTGCCTTTATTTTGTCTTTAAATCCAAAAAGGCTAACATCACCACAATACGGTGCAAGTTCTGCCTTTCAGCTGAGAACATGCCTTCATCATCCTCATATTTGGTATTGAGGTAATCGAAAGTACCAAAGTAATCAGTTACATTAATTTTATGGTAATTATATTAAGTTATTGACTACATTTTTAGCACGTAATTAGTAACTGTATCGGAATACATTTTTAAAGTAACCCTCCCAGACCTGGTAACCGCTGAAAGAACAAGGCAATAAATGACAACCATGTGCAAAAATTTTTTTATTTCTCTCAGAACACAAAGTACAAGGGAGAATACTGGCCTGAACACCCCACAATCAAATACTTCTGGGAAGTTTTCCATGCATTACCACTAGAAAAGAAGAAGCAGTTCCTGTGTAAGTAAGAACAAGTTTTCTTACATGATCCTTGTGAAGAATAATTCATTCATTCATTTTCAGTCACCGCTATGTCCTGGTCAGTGTAGTGGGGCAGGAATATACAAGTTATAATTGCACTGTGCATTAAAAATATATTGTTATTGTATTTATTCTTTATTTTCCCTTTTCCAATAATTTCATTGAATTTGCAGTGTTTCTCACAGGTAGTGATCGAATCCCCATCCTAGGAATGAAGAGTCTTGTCTTGGTCATTCAGCCAACAGGAGGTGGAGAGAACTATCTTCCTGTTGCCCACACTTGCTTCAATCTTTTAGATTTGCCTAAGTATACAAGCCCAGAAAACCTCAAAGAGAAGCTTCTACAAGCCATTGAACACAATCAGGGGTTCAATCTGGCATGAAAGTTAACAGGGATACAGGATTTGTTTGTAGACCACAGACTTTTTGAGACCACCAATTGAAAATACTTTACAAAGAGAGGTAGATATTCAAGGGAGTTTAATACAATAATATAATCTCATTAGTTTGCACTGTTGACAGACAGGCATTAATGTTTTACTAGTTTTAATTGTTCTACTGCTTAGCAATTAAAGTTTTGATGACACCTTGTACATATTTGATCTTGTCCTGTTTTTTGGAAATGCCTACCAAATATGAGCTTTGGGGTGTTTTTGGTTTATTTCTTTGTTTTAGGTTTTTAATAGTGCTACTGGATTTTATTGATCTCTAAATTCAATTAAATTTTTATTTATTTTTATAGTGCTTTTAACAACAGATAGTCAAATTCTGAAAAACTTATGAATCTATGAATTTATCTATCTATGTCTCTATCTGTATGGATGCATGGATGGATGTCTGCATGGATAATGAGCAAGCCTGTGGTCAAAAAAGTGGCAAGGGAAAAACTCCCTGAGACGACAAGAGGAAGAAACCTTGAGATGAACCAGACATGAGCCCATCCGTGATTGTGTGTGAGGGAGAGAGAAATGGTGGATTATTGAGATGGCCTTTGCATTGATGCAATATCCATTTCTTTTATATGGATGGGCTTATCAAAAGTTGAGTGAATAACAGCATACACTGATTATAGTAATCATCAAATAATATTTGCTCTGTTGACATGAATGTAATAACTGAAATTGCCACAAAGTTCATCCAATATTCAAGATTTTTGGTAAGGACATTGTCCTTACCATGTCATTCTCCATTCCCTATAGGCTTGTGTTAGCGCCACCCAACAGGAAGTCGGCAATGTTGAAATTTTTGCAGTTTTCACATAAATTAATACAGACTCTACTGAAAAATTTTATCGTATTTTCTTATAAATGAATAGTGTGTAACTATTGAATGAATAGTGGATAACTCAAACAATGATGTGGTGGGCAACATATTTGCTTGCGACACAACACAAACAAAGTGCAAAGGTCATTATGGTCGGGACAAAGTTGCATTTACATTCATTTAATTTGGCATGTACATGACTCTCATCAGTTAAGAAATTTTTAACATTGCTTTGAGTGACTCTGCCGAACAGGAAGGCAACTTGGTTGCAATAAACATCAGACATACCTAATGATGAATTGTGGAAACCTCAAGCAAGGACATAATGGTGGGAAATTGGTTTGTTTGAGATACCGCAGCAAAACAGGAAGTGAACATATCTTGGTGATGCTTGATATGATCAGCCTCAAATCATGCATGGTTACTAATGGCCCAGTCCTGATACCACCAATGTGGCAATTATGAGTCATAGTTATAGTGCCAGCTAAATTACAGGTAGAGGATGGATTTATATCTTGTTTGGTTTTTACCACAAAACTGTGACATGAGGACTTCTCGTACTACTTTTATTATTAATAAAATTACTTCTTCATAACTTCATGCCTCTCCCTATGGCTGATGATTGGAAGGCTCTGAATGTTAAAATGCAAGTGAGAGACCCACAGAATCAGCATATTATGAAGAATATGTAATGGCAATGTGGGGAGGTGCAGTTTCCCTCTTTACATTTAAATTTTATTTTTACAATCAAAGGTGTCTGTTTTAAAAAATTTTAGCTTTTAAGTACAGGTTCAACAAGTGTTCCTCCATGCCAAAAGATTTCAGTTGTTAAAACTGTCAGTTAAGGACAGAATGGATCTAAGAAATACTGCTTTACTTAACTAGTATACAAGTCCACATAGACATGAACTATTAAAAGCTCCCTGATGCCTCTGAAAGGCATTGAATATACTTTTGTTGGAGTATCTGTGATTTGAGCAACTTTTAATTTTAAAGCCCCTAGCATCAAGTGTTAAAAATCTTGAAAATCTGATACTATTAGTCACTAAAGAAGCCATTAACAAATGTGCATTCAATAAATTTTTTATAACTACAATTATTTATAACCAAAAGCTACAAAATGTCTTATTTTGCCTGTCTACATCTGTACAGGCATGTGAGATCACACTTATTGACAGAGGCATCATCATGGGATAGTACCAATGCTAGAAAAGCATTTAGAAATATCAGAGTGAAGCTTTTGGTGGTATTGTGGTGCAGTGGATAGTGTTTTTCATGAGCTGGGTTTACTGTCTTTGTGGAGTTTCTGTACATGTTCTCTTGGTGTACACTTGGGTTTCCTCTAGGTTAATCAGTTTCCTACCACCTCCCAAAAAATATGCCCATTTTTTCCAGGGATATGCCCAGGGTTCCTGGGATAGGCTCCAGATCCACTACTGCATCTTCCAGGATAAAGTGATTACCGGAAGTGAGTGAGGATGGAGCTTTCACAATGCTTTTATGATAACATAAGATATGAGTCATTGCACGGTGTGTTCTGTAGATATTTCTATGGGCACAATTCATGAAGAATATATCAAAATAAGGTTTGTGTGCACTCCGCTGTTATTTCCCCTTTCTAGCTTGTATAAAAAGCTACATTGAATATGCTTTACTGTACTCTCTCATTTTCCCCCCATTTTTCTCCCTGATTTTGTCAGCTGCCAATTCCCACCCACCAGCCAGCTCTCCCAGTGGATACAATACCTAGCAACAGGGGAGGGTAAAGACTAGAACATACATCTTCTATGAAGCCGGCCAGCTACATCTTTTTGAACTTCCGCTCATGCTGCCTCACAGGGATAGTGTAACAGATAGATAGGATTTAGGGTAGCTCTATTTTCCATCCTTATCACAATTCAAACTTGCAATCTTTGGAGCATTTAAGTTTATGAATTTTGCTGGCAAGATAAAAATCAACTTTGTCATATTTGTCTGTTTATAAAGTTGAGAGATTTTATTTCACCAGCATAAAGAAACATTGTCAGAACCTAGTCTTGGCTTTTCAATGTATCCATATGGAAATGAAAATGTTAATTAGTTAAAAATATAGCTTCACCATTTAAGTATGTGAAAATCTCAGTTGTAGTTCTGCCACTCTATAGGTCAACTTATGACTTGTGTCATATTAGCTATACTAAATTAATGCATATAAAAACCTTCAACTGGATGCAGTTTTGCATACACCTGGGTGAAAAGATGCTGCGCATGAATGAAAGAATTCACTTTTGTTTCTGTAAAGTGGGTAGCTCACATTAGCAGATTCTTCACAAAATCTAGCTAATAGTAAGTGGCTAATGATGAAAAGGAGTTGACAGGAAAGAAAGGATGCCTGGTGCGCTCAAAAATGTGGGATTTTACCTATCAGAAATTGGAAAGTAAAGATCAAGAAGATGAGGAAAAAGAAGCAAGAGAGGTAAGTGGTGGAATAAGTATCTGAGTTGACAACTATAAGCCAAAAAAACTAAGGTGAATTAAAACACGATATATATGGCCAAAGGAAAGTACGTGGACACATCACCAACAGGCTTGGGGCATAACCGAATACATGGAATGGTGTTACGTAATTAGGATACAAAAAAGGTAGCTGTATTCTGTTATAGTTACAGGAAAAAAGCTGTAATGAGATTACCAATAATTTTAGTAAAAACCAGGATTATTTACAAGATTGCAATTTTAAAATGCATAAGGGCTACAACAACTAATCAACAAAATCAATAAAAATCAATAATAAAATAATTACCAATTTCATTATTAGTTGAACTGCATTATGAAACACCCTGTCACTTCATTAAAAAAAAACATTTGAGTCAAATGGTGGAGCAGAAATATCAGTAGGATGTTCCCTATGGCCTCATGACAACTTGTGTTTTAATGCGAGTAAAATTATTAGTTTTTTAGGAATGTGAGAAGCATAATGTTCCTGCTTGAATTGTTCATAACAGCTATGTTTTGTTAGACAGAAAGTAGCAAAGCTGTTTCAATCAATTAGCTTAAAAAAGTAAAATGATAAACTAGCCTATTTTTATGTCCCTATTTTCGATTCTCAAGTCGATTCCAAAAAGAATCAATTCACTAATCTCGGCAATTGAAAACTAAGAGTCGATTCCACACACTGCAAATGATTCGCCTCGCATGCACACATACCAAGCAAAATGACCATAGCATCGGAGAGTTTCAGTGAGCAAAACAGGCAGCAAATATTTATTTTATCTTTATTTTGAATTTGTTTGTTTGAAATTAGAACAAATCAAAGCTTGAAATATGGAAACACAGCTGCAAAAAGTGTGGTATGTGATTTAAAAAGTGATAAGCAGTAAACGATGTAGACTACATACCATCACCTTGAGTTAGTCTGAATGTACATTCAGTACCATTCATATATAAATTCATATATAATGCTTATTCTGAATAAGTATTGCCATTCATTTGGTCAGCATGAGCAGTTGATAATATTCTCATTGCTGTGACAGATGATCTGATAAATAACACTAATGTAGTAATTAGTGAACTGCTATTTAATTTAGCCTAGTTAAGAAAAAATTCTGAAGTAGTGCTGATTAAAATGCTGCAAATAAATATTTTAAAAAAGATCTTTTGTATATATTTTTTAAAAATAAAACTAATTAAATAATCAAGGAAATATTATTCAATTAATGCCCTAAAATAAACAAATAAAAAATTTTTCAAAAATAATAAAAAAATAATCAGTAGTTGTAGTCCTAAATAAAGAACAATATACTACCACATACATGTGCATACAACACTTCACAAATCTCACATCACCACTCTGGTCTTGAGTGAAATCAAAGCTAATCTTACAGCCACCAATTCATTGCCATGTCATGGTCAAAAAATTTTGCCATTATTTTGTTTTTAAATCAGAAAAGGGGAACAACATCACAGGACAGTGCAAGTTTTGCCTTTCAGCTGAGAAAATTGTGCCGATTCAGCCACAAGAGCTTTAATTATGTCAGGCAGGCAGTTAGTCTTGCAGTTTATCCCAAAATTGTTCAGTGGATTTGAGGTCAGGGCTCTGTGAAGGCCAATCTTCCATAATAACATTGGCAAATCATGTCTTTCTGGATCTTGCTTTGTGTAAAGGGACATTGCCCTGATGGAACAAGTTTGGGTGCATTACCTCCAGTAAAGGGGAATTGTTAATGTTCCAACATACAAAGACATTCTAGACAGTTGTGTGTTTCCACCTTTGTGGCAACAGTTTTGGGGAAGATGCTCATGTGGGTATGAAGGTCACATAGCAAATACAATAATAGCAAATAGCATGTCTACAAACTTTTGGTCATATAGCAAATAGTTACAGATTTTGAATTTCCAACTTGTCTTAGCTTTATTGCCATAATAAAACAAACTGTGATACATTGCTGAAAAACCTCAGGTTCATGGCTGTCTGCATGTGAAGGAAAAATGTTTCTATGATAATCTGAAGAATATGGCTTATTCCCTTGTCAAAACTGGCTGCAAATCATTTTTGGTTTGGTAATTTGAGACACATTTTCATTGGCTTAAGCCTTCACTTTCATCCTCAGTGACATGTTGAAACATTATTTATTTGTACCATACTTATTCATGTCATTAAGTAAAATTGACTTAGATGTTGGCTTAAGTAGCATTCTACAATTCCTTTCGTATTGTACTAGCAACAGGGTTTAGAAAACCTTTATTTTCCAGATACATAATTAATCTTTTCTGAAATTTACATTAAATGAATAATTAATTATATTTAATATAAAATATAATATAAATATATTATATATATATATATATATATAATATAAATATATTTTAAATATAATATATTTTATATATTTTATATATTTATATAAATATATTTTAAAATATAAATATAAAATAATTAATTTAATTTAATGAACAGATTAAATATAAATCAAAGTATGACCCACAACTAAAATAATCTATTTCTTGCAGTAGCATCATAACACAGGATAATAATAATAATAATAATAATAATAATAATTAGTAGCAAGCAGGGATGAAGGGCCCATTGCACCACTTATACTATCACTAGATTAACTCAACACACAAATTAAAAAGAGTTTTTTTACTAAGCTAGAATGGGTGAGAAAACCACTTTTTCTGTTGCCAGGTCGTGGCACTATACCATAGAGTCACTCCAGGCATGGGGATATCAGCATGACCATCATAACCAAGCAAAGTCTCAAACCTGTCGCAAATAGTTTGACAATCTCTCAACACACACTCGCTCTCTCTTTCTCTCTTTCTCTCTTTCTCTCTCTCTCTCTCACTCCCCCTTCATTACAAATTCCCCATTTTAAACAGAAAAGGGTGAGTTATCATAGGCAGCCCTCCATTGATTGGCGGACTCCTCACTGAAGCCAGACAATGATGACTTGCACAAAATCAGGAATCCGCTGTACAGGGACATTAAGGGCAGGGTTGGGAGAGTTATTTTAAAAATGTATCACAATTACTAATTACCTGCTAAACAATGTAGTTAGCAACCTAATCTAATTACCACAAAATTAAAGTCCATTACTTTTGAATTACTGAAATACCAAATATGCAGATGATGACAGCATTTGCACAATTGGAACACTCACTTGGCACAAAAGATGTTCCTCTTTTCTGATGTAAAGACAAAATAATGGTGGAATTTCCACCCAGTAAATGCATTTTTTTCACCAGAAGCCATGATAATGAATTGGTGACTGTAGGATTAGCTATGGTTTCACTCAGTACCAGAGTAGTGATATGAGACTCATGAAGTGTTATGCATCCACATGTACATGGTAGTATATCATCTTTATTTTAAATGTTTTTTTTTTAATGTATTATTTTTTTTTTATGTATTTTAGAGCTGCAACTACCAAATATTTTGACTGAAAGGGGGGATTATTTTTCCTTGATTATTCAATTTGTTTTCTTTTTAAAGAATATACAAAAGGTATTTATTTAAAATAGTTTTTGCAGCATTTTAATCAGCACCACTAAACAAATAGGCATAAATAAATAGCAGTTCACTAATTACAACATTAGTGACATTTATCAGATAATCTGTGCTGATGTCAACCAGATGACACAGACTAACTCAAGGTGATAGTATGTACATCGTTTACTGCTCATCACTTTTTTAATCACTTATCACACTTTTTGCAACTGTGTTTCTGAATTACAAGCCATGATTCGTACAAACTTTGAACAGACAAATTCAGAATAAAATTTAAATTATATCCACTGTTTTTTTGCAATGAAACTCTGATCTAATTATTTTGCTTGCTGTGATATTGTGCTTGCTGTGTGTGTGCGCGCAAGGCGAATAATTTTCAGTGTGTGGAATCGACTCCAAAGATTTGCAGTTGATTTTTTGTGTTCAGTGCCTGAGATTAGTGAAATGATTCTTTTTGGGATCAACTTGTGAAGGGAAGGAAGGATGTTTTTTTCAGTTCAGTTTTATTTGTATAGCACTTTTAACAACAGACATTGCCACAAAGCAGCTTCACAGAAGTATATAAATTCTGAATATAAACTTATGAATCTATAATTTTATTTCTATATATCCCTATATATCCATAACGAGTAAGTGGCAAGGACAGTGGCAAGGAAAATCTCCCTGAGACAAGAGGAAAAAACCTTGAGAGGAACTAGACTCAAAAGGGAACCCATCCTCATTTGGGTGAATTATCAGCGGTACTATAGGCAAAATAGGCTAGTTTAACTTCTTACAAGCTAATTAAATCAAATAGCTTCACTACATGCTGCCTAACAACCCTGTTGGAAAAACCAGCATAGACCAGAACAGGTGGTTACCAGCATGATCAGCATAATGCATTCTGGTCATACTAGCAACAGTAGCAAATGTGGTGTTTTGGTACTGGTATGCTGGTCACCAGCTTCCCATGCTGGTCAATGCTGGTGATCGGATGCTGGTAACCAGTATGGGATGCTGGCAAATGGATGCTGATTCATAGTACTAGATATTGAGGATGGTAGCCTGTTCACCAGTGAGGGATGCTGGTATGCTGGACAACCACATTAACATTGGTATTATGATAAATGCCAGAGCACATGAAAATACTGCAGTTCTTCTTTGTGTCGTGTAATCTAGTAACTACCAAAATGAAGATAAAACAGCATGTTAATTTAATAAATAAGCATAATAAATAACACAGAACCCACCAAACATGCCCCTTCAGGGCCCATGTGGGGTCACTGCAGGCAGAAAATCTGAGCCCCCTGTATCAGCATGAAATGTAGGGCACATCTGGATTCCACAATATTGGACTATTTTCCACTGGGGCCCCACCTGGGCCCCATATTGTGGAGTCCACATGTGCCCCACATTTTGAGCCTGCTGCATGCTTATAAGTGTGCTGTGCTCTGTGGCCCCACACAGGCCACAGGCCTCACAGACCCCAACACTCACTGTGGGCACACTGTGGGTGCACTGTGGGCACATTGGGCATACTGTGGGAACACTTTAGGTGCAATAGGGCATACTGGGGGAAACTGTGAGGGCAGAGTGCTCCAGGGTCTCCGTGGGCATGCTCTGTGGGTACTCAACAAATAAAAAATAAATTAGTTTGGTCCTATACCTGCAGTATACCACAACATTACTATGAATGCATATACAGAATAATTGCACTTGTTGAAAGTAGCAGTAATAAACTAAGAGTCATATGTTTTGAGTACATACATTTATTCACAGCCAGGTTAAAGGAGAAAGTAAATAAAATGTGTATTAAAATTTCAGTACAAATCAGAGCATGTGGACTGAATAAAATGTTTTAAAAAAACAGAACACTGGCCAAATTGAACATAATAAATATAAATTGGTCCATGAGGGAAACCAGTGGATCTCAGTGATTTATCTTCTGGTCCTTCTGCTCCTTCCACCATTCTGGTCTCTAGAATTGCAGAGCCAACTTTTTATTGAAGCTTCCCCTTCAGATGGTGTGGCATCTAAAAAAGAATACAACAATTGAAATGTAAATGTACAGTAAAAAATTATAAATTAAAGCATTGCTCAAGTGCAAACCTTTACACTAGTATTTTCATTTTATGCTACCTCTACTTCACTATATTTTAGAGAGAAAAGCTGTACCTTTTACTAAGATTACTATATTTGTTTAACAGCTGTAGCTGCTAGTTATTCAGTCCTCTTCCTAACTAATTAATTTTTTCCACTTATTTTATGAAAGCATGTCTCACGTTGGGGATATGCCTCCTTGCATATTCCAAGAAGTACTTAGTCTGTCACAATCACACCTGGTCCTTCTTCTCTCCTCAGCCCTGCAGTACTTACATGGCCCTTAGCCACTTACTCTGCCAGGTTTTTGAAGTTGCCATGAACTTCATGCATTTTATTACTAGCCTCTCTGTTTACCTGTATTCTGTTCACCTGAAACCTGGAACACTGCACCAATCATGTAGGCGCAGGGACCTGATATAGACATCATGACTGCCAGCCATTCAGGGCTAATGTAATACTATAAGTGCTTCTGTGAATATGCGAGGGGGTGTTATCCCCATAGTGAAACATTACAATCATGCTTATTTTGACAACTTTGAAGATGTGGTTCTCATTTCCTTTGCTGTGACTCTGTCCTTGCAGACCCAGACATGCTCTCCATTTCAAAAACTCATTAGAACTACATGAATTAAAAAAAAAAAAACCTACATTTTTAGGATGCAAAATGGCAATTTTCTTTCAATGGTGACAAGTTTCCATTCCTGTTTGCACCTCTGCAGCTGCTGGAAGTGAGGAGATTGCCTCATCCTCAGTTTCACTATCATCAACAAAATAACATGCTAATTCCCTGAGGAGAAAACACAAAACAACAAGAATATTTAATTTGTTGTCCTCATTCAGCAGTCATACAATCTGTCTCGATGTGTTCTACTTATATTCATCTTTTTTCAGCATCTTGTGGACATTTTGTTTACTAGCCACTGTTTTGCGCATCTAGCTGAATGAGCTAACAGCAAGCTAGTATTACTGAGAAATTACCCAAGAGCATATAAAAAGAACTTAATTAAAGCTTTTTACAACATCAAACTTATATATATCCGCCTGGCAGCATAAATGAGTGAGCTGCTATCAACTCACTGAGTGAGCTGCTAACAACTTTGGGTGAGTGGTGCTCACCCAAACTGGCTAACGCAGGGTACGACAAGCCTGATCATGAAAGATCCACAGAAGGGCAATCTGTCAACCAACTACAGGCCAAAAACTTGCCTCTTCACAACATGAAAGCTCCTCTCAGGCATCATAGTGGAGAAGCTAGGCAGACACATAAGTGAATACATGAGCAAAGCTCATAAGGAATTGGAACCAACACCAGAGGGTCAACGCACCAGCTACTGGTTGATAGAGCAATCACCCAAGACTCTAAGACTAGGCAGACCAACCTGAGCACAGCCTGGATTGACTACAAGAAGGCCTATGACTCGATGACTCCACTCCACACATGGATACTGGAATGTTTGGCACTATACAAGGCTAACAAGGCACTGATAAGCTTCATCAAGAACTCAATGCAGCTGTGGAATACAAACACTGGAAGCCAGTGGTATTTTGAAACTGGAATAACACATTTCTTTACATTTATAATTTGCAGACATACTTTCAGTACAAATTATTATTAATATTTAAATTACAGTCAAGTTTACAGTTGTATACTAGGGAAACAACCCTCTGAAAGGGGAGGACATGTCCCCTGTCCCCCCCAGGGTTTCTGCCTATGATTATGGCCAGTAAAAATAATGACAGGATTTGAGCCAGACCCAATATACACGTCAACTTGTTGCAAAGCTAAAAGAAAGGCCAAGGTTTCTTTTCACTGGTGGAGAAAAGTTGGTGTTGCAAACTCACCTTCTTGCAAAAGCACAGCTACAGATCCTACTATTAGGAAGCACACCTTCCTTGTTTTCAGTTTTAAAAATTGGCATTAAAAGGCAGGCATATGATTTGTTTTTAAAGTATGTTAAGTTGTATGTATGTTGGAGTATGTTAAATTGTAACTTGCATCAAAATCCCCAAAATCCAAAATACTTCACTTCTTGTTCTTCACCAAACATCAACAAGTTATGTTGAAGACAGGTCCAAGACAAGTTATGTCTTCCTCTTTTGGTGTAGCATGTTATGCAAATCAATTTCCTGCCATTTTGTCCTCTCTTGAGGTATCCACTGTCCCTTTGCAATTAATTATCATATATGTATGAAGTTCTAGGAACAGTTAAGATACTGTGCAGAATCCCCAAACTCCCAGGCCTCTGGTAAAGGACCTGAGGTTGAGGAAGACAGGGGAGGATATATTATATTATATTTTACATATATATAGTAACAGCGTTGCTAGCGACGCTTCCGGGATGGGCGGGGTTTGGGGGTTTTCCCGGCGTGCTTGCGGGTGGGAGTTTGTTCATTGATGTTTGTGTGTGTGACTCCTGTGTCGCCTCTGGTTCTTGTTGGCGTCTTTCTGCGATGGACGACGAAAGACGCTACACTGGTGTCAGAACTGGGATGGCGACGGTGGAGGAGATCGAAGACCTCATCTATTGGCTGGAAGCCACCCAGGGAAGAGAAACCCCTCCCGCTGGAAACAGGCTACGGAACAGAATCACCTGCCGGATGGAGCCAGCGCGCCATGGACAGTGGAGCAGCGGGAAGGAGCAAACCCGCCATCCGCCACGGCCGAGAACGTTCAGCGGAGCGTGCTGAATATCCCGGCGTACAGAGGAGACGGCCGGATGCTTTCCTCGCTCAAGTCCGGCTCGGCGCCCAAGTTCAGGGTTGGACGCCGGAAGAGACAGCGGTGCGAGTCGTGCTCTCTATGGAGGGAGAGGCACTTCGGGTTCTCAGGGACCTCCAGCCTGACGAGCAGCGAGACTGGGCAGAGATCCAACGTGCGCTTCAACATTTGGTCAGGACGTGCCGCGGGAAGACGCCTGTGTAGAGCTCTCCAGTCGGCAACGGCACAGCCGGGAGAAGCTGGGCGCCTTCGCGGCTGATCTGTGGCGTCTAGCACGGCAAAGCTACCCCAATTTCACCACTGAGAGCCAAGAGGAGCTGGCACTACGGGCCTTCCTACGGGGATTACTACTACCACGCCTGCAGGAACATCTATGTCTGGCTGTACCAGGTTCTTTAACGGTGGCACTGAACGAAGCTGAGCGTGTCGAAGGAGTTCTGGCGGAACCGAGCATGTCTGTTCGCTGCAAAGACAGTGTGTGCCAAGTGGTCAGCGAGGAGGACGGCGAAAGGGCCTGTCAAGAGCACGCTGCTGCCCTGCTCCAACGCCAGGGGACTTCGTACGCCAGCAGCTCGGGAGTTTCCGTTGTGGAACCAAAGGACCACGTACACTAGCAGCAGTTAAACTAGGATGGGGAGGCATTGTGGGGAAAACGCCTCCCGTCGCTAGCAACTCATTCCCGATTTATGGAAGTGATTTGCGTGTGGGCCATGTGGGCCACCAGAGGGGACTTTATGTGGACTGTATACTTGATTCAGTGCGGTGCTGTGCATTGGTGGACACGGGCGCTATACGGTTTCGTTGATCCACGGTGGGCTCCTTCCTGGCACGGACGCTAATGCGCTCTTCTGGTGCTGAGTATTCCAGAGTGGTTGTACTACACCGGGGCTGCCTGGTGCCTTACCAGTCGCACGCCGGATCCACCCAAGGCTCTTGGGAATGGGAGGAGTCACAGGGCGCTCCTGATGTGCCTGTTTCGCCACGACGCTCTCGCCACCGACACTATCTCCCATCACGCCTCAGAGACTGTGAACTTCGCTAGAAGGTGACTGGGGACAGTCACCGCTTGAGAGAGGGGGTAGTGTAACGGCGTTGCTAGCGACGCTTCCGGGATGGGCGGGGTTTTCCCGGCGTGCTTGCGGGCGGGAGTTTGTTCATTGATGTTTGTGTGTTTTCTGTGAATGGTGCTGTGTATTTAGTTATAGTTAATGTTTTGGGGAATTGCTTGGGTGTATTTAGATTTACTGTGCGTGTTTTGGGACTAAGTTGTAGATCTACCGTTCACGGGAGGGAAGGGTATGGGCTAGTGTTCAGCCGCTTGGTTGGGGGAGGGGGTGCTGCGCAGTTCTTTTAAGAGGTCGGCTCTTTCACAAGCCTGTTAATAAAGCGTTTCCCCGTTTGGGGTTTTCATAAAATTCCTGTGTCGCTTTTGGTTCTTGCTGGCGTCTTTCTGCGATGGACGGCGAAAGACGCTACAATAGATAAAATGTGAATAATAACAACATATGTATTGGTCTCTGTCATTATTTTTTTTTACCATCAGGGGTCGCGAGCGTGCTCTGCCCTCTCACTAACATACAATCTAAACAACAACGACAAAAACAGAATACAAAACTATAGGCTACGTTATCCTGAATGGCTACTACTAGCGTACAGATCAAGTAAAATAATATTGCTTTTAATTACAGTACATGTGTATTTAAACGGTTTGGGGAATACATTAAATGTTGTTGCTATTGTACTGAATACTGTACTGTACTGCCCTGTAGGAGCATCTTTACAATTTGCAAAAATGTTTTTTTCTGACTATTTACAGATTATTTCTGACCTTTGTGAAAGAAAAAAAACGAAGGTTTTCCCTGTCTCTCAGATGAATTTTCATCATCCGTCCGGTTGATGTATATAGTATAACTGACAAAGACGCTACATTACTGACACCGTCTGTGTAATAAGATAACGAAAATCATAACATTCCTGTAAGAACAAGTTCATTTTCCACGTCAAATATTAGCCAAAGACATTAGTGCGCTTGTGCCCTTGTCCACAAACGGAACTCCTCCTCTTCAGGGAGACCCTTGTTTTGACGTCATCACAATGACTGAGGAGAAGAGAAAGCGTCTTTTACGGTCCACGGACGCAAATATTGTGATTGATCGGGGGTTAGCCAGTTTTCCACCATTAATGACTAACTGTCTTAGACCGTGTTTTATTGTTTTATTTCCTGGAGTATGTTTTCTTTCTTTTTTCTAGTAGAGTGGTTATAACCATGTATGCTAGACTGTGCTGGGAAAGGTGAGTATATCTGCATCATGTATCAGCACTAAAATACTCGAGATGGTAAACAATAAAACTGTGCGCACTTTAAAACGCTTCTGTCGATAAAATAACCATTAAATATAAATGTTAAAAGGCCATTTTTGGAAGAATGGGAACAGTGCGGTTCTAAAGACAAAGATGACTGTCGGTGTTGTGAAATTGTTGTGAATTAAGGAGCCGTTAGGATGACTTAAAACAACAGCTTGCTGTTTAGTTAAGACAGTAGTATAGCCATAATTTATCTTGTGCTTACGTTATTCAACTTGACAGGAAGTCGGGAGTTAGCATAGCATAGTAGTAGCTAGCCACTTGCTGCAGTAAGCAGCCATTAGTTTAGTTTACGTTTCGGTCGGCTAAAATCAACTAGGACTGGAAATAAGCGGTATGTATATGATATAAATACTTTACGTGGAATGTAAATTTGTCGGGTTAGGTTCCAGCAAAGTTGTCTGATAGAGTCGCTGCAGTTAGTGCGTGGGACAAGTCACTTTCTGTTTTATTACCCCATGCTAGTTAGGTTGTACACATCGATGTCTATAATACTGAGTATTGAATATATGTTCATTATTCTTCTCTGGTCTTTATAGGAAATAAATCCTCATGGAATTGTGACAAAGGCCAACAATGACGGTGGATTTGATGGGCCCATAGCGAAACAAGTCAAGATTTTAGATGGATTTAAACCTTAAAATCTAGCTCACTAATAACAGCTATCTCCATTGTCAAGCTGGGACATAAAATGACCAACCAACAACCATCCAATCTCACTCTCGCTTGGGAGAAATATATGGACTGTCGTGCACAGGGAGCAGATCTACATGTAAGCACCAACGACATACACCTTTGCTATAGAGAAAAACCACCGTTATTTTCTATTTTCATGAACATATTGATATCATAGATCTGATGATCAGTAAATACTTGTGTCCAATCTTCTGGTGCAAAATCCTGTTAGTCATTATCTTGTGTTTTAGTCAGTATCTCACATTATTAATTTCATGGGTGGATTAGAAGATGTGTCAAATCCAGTCTAATTATGATCCAGGCTAGTTTCTGTCCCAATACAGTACTCTGTACTCATCTCTACTCATCACTGCATTGCAATTAAATTGTTCTTTCTGAGGGTTCAGGTGTAGGAAATGCATACATTTTATAAATAAAATATAAATAAATAAAATGCATTTCATATAATAAATGCACACAATTCAAAACAGTGAGCAAAATGCTGCACCTGAGTTAAAAACCGTCATCTTGGTGCATGGCTCCTGTCTAAATTTGGATCATTATACATGCAGGCCATGAAATATCTGTCATCATACAAGAACATTTTTAGCTCAGTTTGTTTTCACAGCTTGTCTGATAGTGCATGTTGTACAGTCTTGTGATGACTCATTTGCAGACATTATGAAAACCTGAGTTCAAATAATGTGGGGATGTTCTAGATGGTGAATGTAAACTGTCATGTAGACTGTAATTTCAATGACATACACGATTCAAAAGCCAGATCATACAATTAGACAATTATCTAATTTAAATTATCCAGAAAGAAAAGTTTTTGCTTGAATTTAGTTTTGTTTTTGTCAGTTTTTATCAGTTTTTATCATTGGCATCAATTTAAGTTCATTATTAGAGGACAGACCCACAGATCTGGCTTCTTGTTGTAGCCACAGAGTCTGACAGGAATTAAGAGAAATTACTAGCAGTTCAGGTATTTTTAATCTTGCAGGTATCATCCATCACAAGTTCAAAAATGTCTTCACTGGTAGAAAATGATGAACACTATGTTCTACTTTATTGTGTGTTTGTTTGGTGAGCTCAAAAGAAAATTCCACAAAAACACTGTGTATCACAATGTGTATATATGTGTACCACAGAATGGCACAGTCATGACTTTCTTTCTGTTACTTGCAGATCAAGACTTTGATTATGTTGATTAACAGAGTGTAACTTACTGCTTAATAGAAATTGTGCCAACTTGGCTATGTAGACATGTGTAAATATGTTTTTTTCCTCTCCGGGCTTCTCTAGAATATTCAGCCCTTGGCTGTACTAACGGCCCCATCACAAGATTTTAAGCACATGTTCTAGACTAATCTACTATTAGATGGAAATGAATAAGCATTTTCTTGTTGGGAAGTAGGAAGTGGGTGTGTTCATCTAAGTTTCTCAAAAGGCCTTATTTAACATTTTTATTTATATTATGTTTTCATACTTAGATTTACCAGAAATTATAATTAATGATAATGAATTAGATATAAATGTATGAATATGAAGTAAGGGTAAGGGAGGAAAAGGGTACCCTGTGTGCTACAGACAAAGGTAGTAAAGGTACTCGAGAAAGGTTTAGTTTCATGCAATCTATGTAGGTCAAACTGTATATTATTTCTATGATCTATGAATCTGCACCGTGATAGGAGTACATTATATTTTCTAATTGTGTCATTCTTTATGCAAAGTGAATTAAAATGAGGCAGTGTATTGCCTATGGAAAGAACACCAAACTGACCAATTTACTTTGGAGCAATTATATGGAGAATATCAGTAATGATAGACAGGGACTCAGAAACTCCAAGGAGAAGTAGTGTACCACAGTTCTAGAACCTATGGAGAAGGTTAGCAGGGCTAGGCTATCCTTTATTATCCCATGGTCTCCTTAAACTTCATATGCACAATCAGAGACAGACAGACAGAGGACGTTTAAGTGCAGGGGGAACAACATCAAACAAAGTATTTTTAGTGATCAAATTTGTGAAAAGTCTTGATGGAGATGGTGTGGTTTGAAGACTTGGAGTGAGTCAAATGAAGAGGTTGTACACAAGGCAACTTCTATATGCAACCGTGGTGGAGGCTGGTCATAGTGCTTATTAGGGTGGATGTTTATCATAGAGAGCATATTTTTTGACCCAGTAACATGAGATTGGGCAGGGCTAAGTCCCCCATATGCTTCAGTTTTTGCTAATTTTTTTTTATTATTTATTATTTATTAGTTTTCTTGGACATGTCATATTCCATGCAAACTGTGAAATAACACTTGGGCTGTAAAACATGGTTCTGCACTTAATTGTTAACATTTAACAGCTTAAAAAGTTCAGTAGCACAATGGAAGATTATATAACCTTCCATTGTGCTACTGAACTTTTTTAGTTGTATTTTTAAGTTATATAACCCACAACCCCAACTCTTTAAGTTATATGAAAACATATGAAAACATTTTATTTTTCCAAAATAAAATGCCATTAAAATATTTTGGTTCATACATTCATATCTGAGAATTTAAAAATTCTAATGATTTAAAAAAAAAAAAGAGAGACACCATTCTGCAGACCATTGATCAAAACAAATTTACAAAAAAAATTATAGTCCTTTAAGACTTTTCCCTTAATCATGTTATAATCTGGCTGGGAGCTCGGTTCAGTTAAAAAATTTAGCCAATACACCTCAGTTGGAATAAAGTGAATCGATTGTAATCTGAAAGTTCTAGAAGATTAAATGAGGCATGTTAATGTCCTTTTAATACTCTGTTTAGTGAAGTATAATAGTGATGTAAACCTTTGTGCCTGATTACTTTCACTACTGAAATCTGCATATGTGTTTTGCACATGTGTGTTTGAGACACAGCACATGTTATAAATTTAAAAATAATTTTGAGGTTAGATTGGCATCAAACTGACATGTTAAGGTAGATGAGGGGCAGAAATTGACTGCAGTAAAGTTGGCTGAGCATTTAAAATTGGTCTAATATTTAGCAAGGATGCAGAACATGCCCATGTTTTTTTCTTTTGCAGATACTCACAGACAATGGGCATCATTTTTCAATATTTTAGTACAGTTGTGTAAACTTTTGTCAAAACTAAAACCAAAATATTTCTGCTTTCTGATTTTTTTTGTGCATTTGTTGATGAAAGCCAATCACTTGTAAATTACCAGGTATTTGGCCAATTATTTCAGAACAACATGATTCCTTTTCAGTGATACAAAATTCAAAGCAGTTATCTTCTCAAAGAGCATCCTTATTCATCCTACTTACAGTCCCTTCCAAAGTATTGGAATGGCAAGGCCAATTCTTCTGTTTTTCAGTAGACTGTTGTTTGGGTTTGAGATGAAAAGATGAATATGAGATGGTAGATAAGAATTTCAGCTGTCATTTCCAGTAACCAGTTACACCAGCAGAGCAAAAGTTTGATCTTTACCTAGTTTAACAGCACTGCAAGTTCACAAACAACTTAGTTTTGTTTGATACAGTCATAGTTGCATCAAATCAAATACATTCAGTGTAGACTTAAGTTGTATCTTAAATACTGAGTAGGTGCAATGTCCGCCATAAACAAACAGCCAAAAAAACCTAATATAACTTTTCAGTATGAGCAAGTGGATCAGAAAGTATCACATTTTATCAGTTTGCAGTTAGATTTTATGTTGTTGGCCAGTTGTTGTGGTATGTCTGAGAGAAACATGTCCTTGCTTACTTAACAGGCCAGAAGTTTTGGCCCACCCTCAAATTAAAAAAAATAATAAATGATACATTACTTTGTCAAACATTTATTGCAAGAAAATATTAGAAATGCTTAAAACAAATGTAAGTGACTGATTTTGAAGCTTAATGTAACAATATACACTATAAGTGCAATTTAATGAATGCAAGTTTCAAGTTTGAATGCAAGTTTGAATGCATGAGTTTCATCAAAATAACCATCCCTTGCCTTTGTCATGGCAGCACAGATTTGTGACAAAGTTATTTCCAAAAATTGCTGGAAACCCTCCCAGCACCTTTTTAAGCATGCAAAAAGGCATGGTAGAAAGATCTGGAGACTGGGGAGGCCAAGGCATAATTCTCAAAACATCTTGCTTTTCTTTGGAATGGATATAATTTTGGCATAATTATGAAGAATGCTGGTGATCATTATCCTGTTGAAGAATGAAATTTTGACTTATCAGGTATGATACAACAGAGGATTGAAACGAGCAGCAGACAGTGCATTAAACCTCTCACAAACTGATCTGGGACAAGGCAGACAGGTGGACATCGTTTGGTTAAGTAAGACACAATCAAGAGAGGTTGAGAGCCAATCAAGTTCTGACATTAGTAAATAGAATTCCAACACAAAGTGAATGTCAGTGCACTGAAGACGAATCTGATATGTGTTTTTCGAAATATTACGGTCCACTGTTTGAAGGAAACTTGGAGAGCAACAATATAGAGGTCTTACTGCAAGAGGCTAACCACACATCAGCAGTAAAAATCGGAAAGCCGGATTGGAATTTGCAAAAAATACAGCGATGAACCACAACGGTTCATAAAAAAGTTTTATGAACGCAGAAGTCTACAGAAATGTATTATCTGCCAATTTACAGAGAAATGCATGCAAACTAATTGGGAGGAACTTTATTAAAACAATGATCCAAAACATACTGCCACCTCAACAAAGGACTTCATCAAGGGGGAAAAAATGGAAGATTTTGAACTGACCAAGTCAATCACCAGCTCTTAACCCATTTGAACATATATTTCACTTCCTGAGAGAAAACTGAGGGGGGAAATCCCACAAAACAGACAACAACTAAAAGATGCTGTGGTAAAAGCCTGGAAAGGCTATCTGGTGGAGGCTTTGGGTCGTAGGCTTGATGCAGTTAGCGAGCAAGGACATGCAACCAAATAATATTTAACCTTAATTTACTTGAAACCTTCTGTTCCAATTCTTTTCCTCACTTGGAAAAAGTGTGTGGTTTGATGCAAAATGTGTTGTGTTCTATGTCTAACATATTTAGATATAAATACCAGGGGAGAAATGCTGATATCACTTCTCATTTTCATCTTTTGATCTTGCACAGAAATGTCTTCAGTGCACATCAAAAACAATTTAATTGGCCTTGCTGTTCCAATACTTTTAGAGGGGACTGTACAAGCTCATCGGTCAAGTATGGTTGAGGTAGTAATGGTTGAGCTTATTTGGGCACTTCTGTAACAGGCTCACTAATCTTTATAGATGATGTAACTCATGGTGGTACCAGCAGAATGAATTCAGAAGTCTACAGACACATTCTTTCTGCCAGTTTACAGTGAAATGAGTCCAATCTAATTCCGAGGAGCTTGATGCATTTACTGCAAGCAAGGGATATGCAAGCCAAATATTAAGTGTTATTTACTTTAATTTACTGTAATCTAATACTGTTTTTGACCTACAAATTGGGTGGTCTGCCAAAATAGTTGCCATGGTCCAAGTTGTTTAAGACATCTAGATGTAAATATCAGGAAATGAATACCTTCAGATTTTCATTTCATATTCACCTTTTGATCACACAAAAAACCCCAAAAACAAGCAAACCAAAAAAAAAACCAAAGGAATTGTCCCTGCCATGCCAAGGGGACTGTATTTCCATCCATCCATTATCTATACCGCTTTATCCATCTGGGTCGCGGGGAAGCTGGAGCCGATCTCAGCATCTTCGGGCCAGAGGGGGGGTACACCCTGGGCCAGGACTGTATTTACAGGGTGTAATTTGTTTCATGCAGTTTTGTGGTGGGACAGAATATTTTTTGGAATTCTTTTTTTACTGTTTCTATATTAGGTGTATTAGATTTGACCTCTCAAACGAGAAAATGGATACATTTATGCCAAACATAAACATTTAAGAAAGTAATAATACAAAGAGGAAAACTTTAGAACTTTCAATATTATTTTATATTGCGTACTTAGTAGAATTACAAATGCATTATATATCTTTTGTGCTCTCTCTCTCTCTCTCTCTGTCACGTACTTAGGTCAGTCTGCAATCCTTGGAGAAATTCCTGATTTTGTTCCACTTTGAGCAACACCTCAGGGAGCCTGGGGTGAAGGATGAAATGAAATTCTGGTATGTTATTTTTTTTTTACTAAATCCTTATCACTTTCAATTCTGTAAATCATGTGTAAGTGAAAGAGTGTGCTGACTCCACCAAGAGACCATCCTCAAATGTCAACTGTCCAATTCTTAAACCATCTCATCTGGCACAAACAACCATGCCACTGAGATCACATTTTCCCCATTCTGATATTTGATGTAAACATGCGTTGAAGCTCTTGACCTCTGCATGATTTTAGGCATTGTGCTGCTGCCACATGATTGTTAGTATGATGGCATGAATTGAGCATGTGTGCAAGTGTGGTCATATTAAAGTGGTCTATGAGCATACCCACGTTGTATTTACAGTCATGGGGAAAAAGAATGTACACCCTCTTTCAATTCTAGGTTCTGTTTATCATGAACTAAATAACAATTGTGTGGTTAAAGGACCACAAGAAAAGACATCAGCCATGACCTCAGAGATGCAATTGGTGCTGCCCCTGGGAAGGCTTATAAGGCTCAGTTCACCCTTCTACATTAAGAAAGATTCTTTACAAATGGAGAGTCTTTAGACAGTTTCCGTCCCAGCAAATTCAGTCCAAAGTCAGGCCATACAATGCTCAAAGATGTAAAGGAAAACCCAGGAGCTTACAACATGCCTCTGTACACACATTAAATGTTTGTGTTCATGTCAGCACAATCAGAAAAAGACTGAAGAATTGTGGCTTTCATGGAAGGGTGGCTAGGAAAAACCCTCTTCTCTGCACTACGAACAGGGCAACATGGCTTAGGTATGCAAAATTGCATCTTAGTACAATGGTTGTGGAACCATTTCTTTTGGACTGATCAGACCAAGGTTGAGACGTTTGGTCATCATGTTTGGTGAAAATCAAACACAGTATAGCACAAGCAAGTCATTCCAACCTGTCAAGCTTGGTTGTGGAGAGGTGATAATTTGGGCTTGTTTTGCAGCCACAGGACCTCGGAATCTCAGTTATTGCGACAACAATGACCTCCACTATATTCCGGAATATTTTTTGTGATATTTATATAACTGTGAGGCCATCTGTCCAGCAGCTTAAGCTGACTTTAAATAGAGTCATGTAAGAGGACAATGATCTCAATCAACATCTGAATGGCCAAAGAATAAAAAAAATATCAAGGTGTTGGAATGGCCAAGTCAAAATCCATACCTCAACTTAATTGAGATACTATTGTTGGATCATAAGAGAGCTGTGCATAAACAAATGCCTCCAAACATCAATGAAATTAATCAGTGTTATAAAGTAGAGTGGGCCACAATTTCTCCAAATCAATGGAAGAGACTGATAAACTAATACAGAGAACACAATTGAAGTTAGTGTTACTGTAGGTGTTTCTAACTGTTACTGAATTACAGTAGTGTTCAAAATAATAGCAGTGCAATGTGAATAACCAGAATAATCCAGGTTTTTAGTATATTTTTTATTGC
>JAQQZU010000038.1:21392972-21403935 GCA_030068025.1 Parauchenoglanis punctatus | reverse complement strand
TATTGTTGAAATACACAGTCCTGAAAAAGGGACGTTTCTTTTTTTGCTGAGTATATATATATATATATATATATATGTATATATATTTAAAAATAAACCAGTTGAATAATAAAGGAAAGATTATTCAATTAACACCCTAAAAATAATCAAATAAAAACAAATTATTAAAAATAATCAAAATAATCGGTAGTTGCAGCCCTAACTATAGAACAGTATACTACCACATACATTCTATACCACATACAACAACATGAATTTCACATGTTACATGAGTTACAAGTTATCAAGTGAAATCACAGCTAATCTTACAGTCACCAATTCATTATCATGGCCTCTAATGAAAAAATGTGTTCACTTGGTGGAAATATTGCCTTTTTTATGTCTTCAAATCAGAAAAGGGGAACAACATCACAGTATAGTGCAAGTTATGCTTTCCAGCTGAGAAAATGCTGTCATCATCCACATATTTGTTGTTGTTATTTAGTATCCAAAAGTAATGGAGTCACTTACATTTCTTTAATTTTTTTGCTAATTAGATTGAGTTACTGATTACATTTTTAGCAAGTAGTTGGTAAGTGTATCAGAATACATTATTAAAGTAACCCTCCCAACCCTGAAGTTGTATACTACACTAAGGCACCACTATATTTGGTTAATATGAATTTTTTTTTTTTTTTTTGCAGATATTTTTAGCCTGAAGCTTTTTTTAATGTTTTCCCTGTAGGAACTGACGTGTCGGGAAGAGCTGCTCACACTTTTGTTATCACTGCTACCACTAGTGTGGAAGATTCCTGTTCTGGAAGAAAAACTCCCTGGTTAGTGTCAATTCATTGTAAAATTATCTCTTGCTTATATGTTAAAGAAATTCTAGCACATGGGGAGGTCTGCAGTTTACTAATTGAGCATGAGCTCTTGTTTTGTTTTAAAAAATGGTATGAATAACATTATGAAACCTTTATTTCAATTGAGCATTCGTTCAACTAAATTCACACCACAAAGAAAATCGGACAAATAAAGTTCATTTACAGTGCCCTCCACAATTATTGCCACCCCTTGTAAAGATTAGGTTAAAAAATACCTTTTGGTAAAGTATCTTCATCTCACACAGAAAGTGTGGCACATGTTTTTGTTGAAAATAATTATTTTTTATTAGGGATTTGTTTTTCTTTGAATACATTTATTTTAATTAAAGGTGGGTCTTTTCTCTTTTTTTTAGTGTGAGAAGATAAGGGGGAACCCTTTTTATTAAAAGGGTGTCAATAATTGATGAGGGCACTGTAGCTAAAGATAGGTTCCATTTTGTAGTTGGGAATGACTTGGTTTTCATGTATGCCTCATTAAATAATTGTGTTAGTATTCATTTTGCCATTTTTCGCCTTATGGACTGTTTCTGTTTATCTAAAGTATTTAGTGATGGTATGCTAATCTGTCCTAACATTTGCCTCTTACATTGTTTCCTTATTTGCATCCATATTTGTGTTGCTTTTCATCCCAGAAACATGCATACAGCCTACATTTTAATAACCAGATTAAACAAGATTCTTCAGGTTGCTCATTAATCAAATTTACAGGATTCCAGGTTTTCAAGTTTCAGAAATGGAGAATTAGGATCTAAATTTCATGACTGATTAGTTCATTTTTAAAAAATCTTTGTAGATTTCACGCTGCCTTCACTCCTGGAAAAGTGTCGAGTGGAAAAAGATGCCTCTCTGAATATGGGAAAGCAGAAAACTTCTTGTGGTGCACAGAGCTCTGGAAAGCACATATCTCACAGCTGGAAGTCACGGCATATACGAAGGACTGCTCAGAGATATTCAGTGAGCGATGTGTGCAAATCTCAGAACTCCACGTCTGATTCTGAATCTAATTCAGATGAAAAACCAGCAATCCCATGGTCCAAACATCGCAGGTCTCCTAGTTCATCCAGTCATGCTAGTCACCAACATCATCAGTTAGTTAGTCTTTTGCAGCAGCCGTTGCAGTATCCCTGTGTGGATGGCATGAGCAGTTCTGAAAGGTCCAGGCCTTACATGAGGCACTTTGAATCACCTATGCCCAATAGTGAAATGTTAACTGACTCTACTTCCTTTTTTGTTTTGAATGGTCTTGCAAATTCACCATTTGACCTCTGTCAAGTTTTATTGTCCTTATTGGAGAAAATCTGCAAATTTGACATGACTATTAGTCACAACCCAGGCTTAAGTGTTAATGTTGTTCCCAAGCTTACTGAAATTCTGACAGAGTTCTGTGACTGTTGTGGGCCGGGAGGTGGAAGTGGTCAGAAAGGAGTTGATGAGATAGCTGCAGGCTGGGGTGAGGAACCAATTGCCCTTGTTCAAAGAATGTTATTGCGCACCATCTTGCATTTAATGTCTGTGGATATGGGTCAGAGTGAGATACTATCCAATAATCTGCGGCAAAGCCTAAGTGATCTGCTCAGAGCAATCCTGAAGATTCGCACTTGCCATGATAGGCAAGCCTTCAAGGCAGGTACAAATCTGTTTGCTCCCAGAACCAAAAAGACCCTACAAGAGGTGCAAGAAGATTTTTCTTTTTATAATTACCGTCACCAAGCTCTGCTGCTGCCAGAACTTCTTGAGGGTGTCCTTCAGTTTTTGCTTGGCTGCTTAGCAGCCTCTGCCGCAAATCCTTTCTTTTTCAGCCAGGCTCTTGAACTAATTCATGAGTTTGTACACCACCATGGCCTTGAGCTGTTTGAGGAAGCTTGCCTTCATCTTGAAGCCCTTGGTAATGCTTGTAATTCTGAAATGAGTGGTGAAGTCATGGAACGATTGCGTGGCATAATTTCTGGCATACTTAAGATCATCACTGTAGTGAAGAGGGCCAAATCAGAACAAATACACCAGGCATCATGTGCACGACGCCGTCACAGACGCTGTGAATATTCTCAATTGATGCACCATCACCATGACATCTCGGGACTGCCTGTCACTGCTTTCGAGCAGGCAACTGAAGACAACCTTAAGGAGAAAACTGAGGGTAATGATTGGCAAGTGTGCTACCCTGAACGCTGTTGCATTTTGGCAGCCTGTGCCCACCAGTGTCTGCGACTGCTTCAACATCTGTCACCCTCCGGGCCTGCTGTTCTGCAGGTGCTGGCTGGTGTGCAAGCTGTAGGTATTTGTTGCTGTATGGAACCTCATTCAGTGGTGGCTCCTCTGCTTCAAGTATTTCAGGCCCCAGGTCTGTGCAGCCATCAGTCCTATATTCTTAATGTACTTAGTAGGCTTATATTGGAACAGCTGGGAGGGGAAAAGCCCTCAGTGAAGTCCAGACTTGCCTCTTGCAATATCTGTATCTCGGACAGCAGCCAGAAACTTGGTATTGAAAAGACTTTGCAAGACTGTGGGCTGGGAAAGGAGACTTCTCCCCGTTCTTCCTTCCAATCACAAGCTGTTTTACCAAGTAACGGGTCTGAAGACATGCTTTGCAAATGGGATGCTTTAAAAGATTACCAGGAAATAGTCTTTGGTAAAGATTGGCAATTGAGTAAGCAGATTGCCAGTCATGTATGCCAACTGACCTTAAGGGGAAGTGCGGAGATACAGTGGAAACTATACACTTACATTTTTTGTCCTATGCTTCAGAAAGGTGTGGAGCTAGCCCACCATGCTCAGAAACTAGGTGTGTCCAAGACATGTAGTCAGGTCTGTAGCTATCACACTCACTGCCTCCCTGTGGAAGTGTTGCTTGTTTATCTTCAGTCACTGCCCTGCTTACTCAAGTCAAGGTAAGATTTACTTTCCTTTATACTTATATTTATATTATATACTTTTTAATTATATATATATATTATATACTTATATTTATTTAGTGCATTTACTTTGGGCTGGATGAATAATGATTGGAATTTGAAATCACACAGACTTTTATTTGTGAGAGTAATGATACTTAATATAACATGAGCAGACATTTTGGCAAAACCATAGGTTTTAATGCAAATTATATTAAGAATTACCACAATGATTAAATGTTTATTGTATGCTGCCCATTCCTCTTTGTTCTTTCATTTATATTTGACCTCAGGCTGTTGTTCTATACCATACTCTAGCACCTAACTCTTATTGATATTGGTTGGCTGTGTAAAAAATGTGTTTCTCTGACAGTTTCCACTCTGACTTTGAAATAAAGTGTAGCATAAATGTGTTTTATTGGACTAAAGCTTTATATCTACTAAAATAAATATATGGTAAAATATATGGCTAGTAATATCAGTACACAATTTTACATGGGTGTTATCTAAATAAAACTGTGGTGCACTACATCATGAGGTCATGTTTCATAATTGACTGTTATATTTTTTCTTTTATTCTTATTGATTCTAATCCTTTTTGCCCACAGCACAGTGGTGCGTGACATGTTCCTAAACAGTACTGGGCTGAACCAGGTGACTGAGTTGATCTATCTGGACTCCACTAGGCCTTGGGCACTTAAGGTGTTTGAGACATTGATTTTAAGTGACTTAGACCATCAGACAGATGGTGCCCTGGGTAAAGCAGAAGACCAAGATCTACAGAATTTCAGTAAATTCTATGAGCATATAAAAGAGGCATGTCAGAATTGGAGGGGCAAAAGCAGTGTGAGTTCAGAAATCAGATGGAACCACGGAGGAGCATATTTGAACATTATTAATCTTTTTTTGGGTGTGGCCTTTCTATGTGTAAGCAAGGAGGCTGATTGTAATAGTGACTCTACTACTGACTTTGAGGTCACCTCAGACATTGACGATACAGCCAGTGAACCCCTGGGTGAGTGGTTACCGTTCATCTTACCAGATAGCGTGGCACTGCCATCAAAGGAGCATGTAAGGCGAGCAGCAGATATATGGTCCGTATGTCTTTGGGTGTTTCTGGAGAGTCCAGTGTTCCAGAGACAGTTCTTTAGGTTAGGTGGCCTGAATGTGTGCTGTCGCCTCATGACTATGGTCTTTCAGAATCTTACCTCAAAAACCAAAGAAGTCAACTCTAAGAAAAAGACAGACGGCAAGGGCAAAGGAAGCCCACCACACTCAGACTCTTTAGTCCTTACACCAATACAGACCGCTCTGGAGGCTATAATGGTTGGGACACATGAAACACAACAGCTAGATTCAGTGAGTCCTGGTCATATGGAGGTGACCAAGGTTCCAGCACACAAGCTGGAAGAAGAGTGGCCTTTACAGAGTATACGCCTGCTGGAAGCACTTCTATTTCTCTGTCTTCACAGCTCCAAGTCTGTGCTCCAGAAACCTGAATCTAACGTGTCATTCCAGGTAGTTAAAATTTATTTAAAAATAATAATTTTTCAAACAACACAAATATTCATGCTTACATTCATCTAAGGTTTTAGTCTATTAAGCTGCATTAGACTTCAAATCTTATTACTGGATTTCTGTCAGGAGCCTGTGACCAAATTTCATATTTTTTTCTCTCCCCTTTGCGCTCCCTCTTGCTACCGCACTCTCTGTCTCTCTCTCTCTGTTTGCTCCTCTTTGCTTTAGTCTGTAGAGGACACCCTGTGTGAGGTGAAGGATCAGCTGTCTCTCTGTGGTGTGGTGAACTCTGACCTGGCTGTTCCCCTGTTTGACTGCTTGTTGCGTGTTGCACTGGGTCAAGTGTCTACCCCAGCCACTGACTTAGAGGAGAAACCTGAGGGGGTAAGAGTTTTTGTTGTTAACATTTTACATTTATTTCAGAGGTGATGAACTCAATATTATCATGTAACTGTTTTAATTCCTATTCCAACTGTTGCCTGTTTAATTTATGTTGTGGAGTTTTCTTGGAGGCGAGAAGCAAATATCAGTATTGCTTGGCTTTTTTTTATTTTGAACAGCAAGAAGCCACCTGCTAACTAATTAATGATTTTGAACAATTAAACAACCAATTCATTTATTAAAATTGTATAACAATGGTGCTATCAATATGTTTATATTTGGAATATGTTGTAAATATTAATTAAACATGTAACAGTACTTTATTAAACCTTGACCTTGCTTATTGGCCATGTATAAAATAATAGAACTGCTGTTTGTTTACCGTTGGGCACATTAATTTAATATAATGTCATAAGACTATAATAAATCAAATATAAGACTGTTCAGCCTGTTTTTGGATGTTTGTTCGATTGGCAGATAATTTCGTTTCTTTCCAGAAATAAATGTTTCTAATTTTTAATCTAAAATTTAATCTAAAAGAAAAATATTTGCCAATAGAACAAGATTATTTCTTAATAATCATGCTTATTAATTATATATTTGGTTATTATAATCTTATAATAGGTACAGTATTTCTAGTTTATTTTGACTATATTCAAGATATTGTCCCTTCCTAAGATTCATTTTTTTGCAGTGTAAGTAAGAATTAGTTTTTATGGAAATTATAGTCGTTGTGTATGCAGCTGTGCTGTTATGTGTTGAAGACTATGTAGTTGGAATACTGAAAGTATTATATTTGGGTTATCTTGTAAATATTTTATTGGTTTTGAAATGTCAGTTTGATTGTTTAACAGCTCTTATGTTGCTTTAGATTTTAATGAAGTTTCAAGATAGTTGTGAGGTTCTGGCTCCAGCTGGGGATCTGTCTGATGAAGAGGATGAAGTTCAGATGTGTGATATTCAAGTGCTGGGAGAGGAGAAAGGCTACGAGGCTGATAGTGAAAGCAACCCTGAGGATTCTGCACAGTTGGAGGAAGGTAGTACTATACACACACACACACATTCATCATATACTGTTCTTTAGTGTGCACACAAAAACAAACACATCGTTTGGAAAATGTGATCTACAGTGAAAATACTTTTTAGGTTGTTTCTAATACTCAAAATCTAAAACATTCTTTTTGGCCAATTTAGCTCCACCCACTTAAGTTTGTGATCATTTGGATAATGTGCAAAACCTACTTTAAAGATCTAATCCAAGGTTTTTGACCAATCTTCATAATTTTGATATCAAAATACTCAGGTGTGTGAGAGACTCTATAATTATCAAAGGCATGTTGATATTTGAAGCATGTTGAACGAAACTTCCACCATACGTCAAGAAAGTTCTAAGGATGTGAACGGAAGTTGCCTAATCGGTAAGTGGATTTTTCATGATAAACCAATTAATAAAAAGACAAAGTCAAATAGATTTTAGAAGCCATCTAAGAAGGTTCCCATTAAGCTATTGTTACGAAACTTGACTGAAATTTTCAGGGAGGGACCAACTACTATCTGATGCAATCTCACTCAAATTGGCTAGACATGAATGCTGTTCATGTTCATAGGGTTTGGAATTCAGTTCAAATAGCGGTTTCTCATTAATCAAAAGTCAATCAGCTTCCAGCAGACTTTTTACACAATAGCGATGAGATATCGTCACAAAACTTATTATCGTCTCTTTATTGCTCTTTGTATCTTGGCAAGAACTGGCCATTGATGTGCTATGTTTTGTTCCATATCTCATGAACCATAAGTCCTTTAAACAAAATTTGTTTTCCCCTGAGTCCCTCTCATGAACCATTTAGCTCCAACATCTTAGATTTTTGCTAATAGCAATGATTTGCAAAAGTTACTTTTATGAACTAGTCCTGGAATTTTTGGCCTGTCTTCACAAATGTGGGCTCATACTACTCAGTCTAAACTACTCGAGTGTAAACTTCACTAAACATCGATAACGTTGAGATTTGTAAACTGTATGGCCATCACGTCAATCAGTTTGTGTTTGTGCACAAAAAACTAGCATGTCTCTTTTAATCAAACTGTAAAAACTGCAGTTTGGTGCACTTAGCTCCACCCACTTAAATGTATGATAATTTGCATAATATTCAAACGCTACAAACATGCTTCATGAGTCACAGAACTTGACAAGTTTGTTCATGAATGGGTTCTTTATTGCTCTTTGTATCTTGGCAAGACTTCCCCATTGGGATGCTATTTGTGAGTGTTTGGACCCTGCAGATAACCATTTGCAGATAACCATTTTTTATTTAGTGATCCAAGCACTGTAGGTGCTGGAACCCTAATGTTGTTGTTTTTAGGGCCCGAGCATCAGAGGTGTGTAGACCCTATTGCTTCCGTTAGGATTAATTTTAGAGCCGAGCAGCAAAGGTGCAGGCATCCTCCACCAACTGTGCATGTTAGTTACTATAGCGTCACCATATGTCATCGAGTCTTGTGCCCGGCATGTAGATTCACATACATGCAGTAAATTTAGCTACACAAACAGGAAGTGCATCATACCTTCTCAATGCATTGCTTAATATGTGTCAAACTTCACAAGTTATTGGTTATGATGATATCCCCATGCCCAGAATGACACACTGGTGTAGCGCCATCATCTGGCTACAGAAGGAATCGCTTTTTCACCAATCTGGGCTATACTCCTCATAGACAGTTTGTCCGATTCATATCAAATTTGGCATACATGATGCCAGGATGTTGCTGATTTTATATTGCAAAGGGATTATTGATATCTATATAAGAAAAAAATAGAGAGCGCAGGCTAATAAGTAATAAAAGTGGGTTGTTCATGTGTAGCAATGTGCATGTCTTTGCCCCAATCAACAATATCAATATAATTGATATAACAGTATGAATCAAGAAGACCGAGCAGAGTCATCTATACATAATCTACATGGACATTCAAAGGATGATTATATATTAAAAGAATGGCTGAATCTTATTTTTGAGTAAGACCCTGAAGATTTCAGCCCCAAATTAAGGCCCACGTATACATTAGCGGACATGGCTTTGTGCAAAGTGGACACAGCTTCACGCAATGTGAACATGCGCATGAGTGTCTCCAAAGTATACTCGAGTTCTGCTGCACGCATATGCATCTCTGAACACATGCACATTGCGACTTTAATGCCACATTGATTGAACATTTGAATCTGATAAGAGCAGGAGTAATAGTGTTTAAAATCTTATATTTGCAAACTTATATTGAAAGATGGAGCTGTGGCAATTCTGTTGGAGTTGACCTCCAGTTTTCAAAACATAAGTAAAGCATTAAAACAAAAAAAAAAAGATCAAATGCCAAATTGTGTGTTAGATATTGTAATAGAGTTCTCTTTTTGGACTGAACCTTATTTTGCTTATTTGCAGCTTTTTTGCTGGCATACCCTTTTGCCTTTAAGCCTTAAGTTGCTAAATAAATGCTCTGTTAAAATTTAATAATTGGACCAATTTAAATTGCCCAAACTGTTTACTTATTGAAAATTTAATTTTTGACTGGGCTCAGTTTTTTTGTTTTAGCGGCAGAGTTTTAAACTGCTGCATGCTGAGAGTACATTACATGGAGTGTATAAACCTTTTATCTTGTACTCTTTGTAGTCCAAAACTTTGTAGCCCAAGTTTTTGTGACCCATGTTCACCAGAAGGAGGCGCCACCCCTGAGTGCAGCTTTTACCTGAATAAAAACCTGTCGGAATGGCTCAGTCCACTGGACTGGGTTTGGCATTTCCTTTTTCGTGGGGTCACTGAGTGGGCTGGAGACATCCAAATAATTAGGCACAAAACTACAAAAATTGCCAGCCAGCCCCAGAAGGTCTCACCTCCTTTTTGATCTTGTCTCTCAGGCAGGCTGCAATCACTGTCAGTTTGGGGATGCACTTGCTCATGGCTTAAGTGGAAACCCAGATACCGTACTTGCACTTGTCCAATTGCAATCTTCTTTGTTTTTGTAAGTCCTGCCCATCCCAATGATCTCAAGAAAGCCCTGAAATGCTGAGTGTGTTGGGCATTGGGTATGTGTCAAATTAAGACACTGCGTTGACTATTCTAAAGTCCACAAAGAACTAGATCAAACCGTCTTCCTTTTGAACCAGGACCACTGGCCTGGGTCAGTTGCCATGGGACTTCTTGATTACCCCCATATTGAGCATGGCAGTGAACTCCTGCACCATTTGTTTTTTTGTTTTCAAGCAAGCAAGGGGCAGGTGTGTACCACCACCTCTTGGGGTATCTCAGTGTGGTGTTCAATAAGATTAGTGGATGTAGAGGTGATAACTAGGTTTACTAGGATAGAGCTGAAAACACATCAGGAGATTCAGTCTGCAAGTTGGCAGCCTCCATGGTTTGGGACAAAGAGGAACTAGGGTGGATTGAGCTGCTGTTTTTAGATTCACTTCTGGTCCTACCATAGAATGAAATGTATTCTGATACTGGCTCACTAGGACCAGGGCTAAGGATACTATCACACTAAAAACTGTTGGCAAGTAATACAGAAAAGTTTTATTTTTTATTTTTTAAAGTGCTAGTCCAGGTACTTCTGAAAGAGATAGGTCTTGTGGTGGGAATTTGTTAGAGATAAACAAAACTGAGTTGGTCCTTTAAGAATCTCCTTTAATCAGCAAAAAAGGTGCACAGTCAAGACAACAGAAAATACATTCAAGACAACAGGAAAAGGGAAAAAGCAAAAAGCCCCCTGTGCTCAACCAGGTGTGGTTTATATATGCAACAAATAGGTTTCAACCAATTTGATACTGCCCACTTCCTTGAAGACGCACATGAGGGCCTAAATGTTTGTCTATTAGCTATCAGAAGGAGAACAAGAAACCTCTGTCCTACTGTCCTTGAGTGTAGGTATGTCTTGTTCAGAGAGATCCAGTGTACAGACATTCAGAGTTATTAAGTGTTCATTAGGTAAAAACTCATATGATCACACATTAAACAACAAAAAACACATTAATTTCCAGTACACTCTTTAGTCATTGTTTGAAGACAAATCAAAACAAATCACTTTGTCACATCACGTTACTGATACATAGTACAGTACATATGAGTGAAATTCTTGTGTGCAAGCTTCACAAGCAGTAGTGGTATAAAAAATATAAGAAATAAAATATAAGAAATAAATATGCACATGAATAGGTATGAATGAATACAAGGTATATGTATTCATATGCAGTAATATACACTGCTCACAAAAATTAAAGGAACACTTTAAAGAAACACATTAGATACATCAGATCTCAATATGAAGTT
>JAQQZU010000038.1:21375004-21390491 GCA_030068025.1 Parauchenoglanis punctatus | reverse complement strand
TATAAATGTCTATTTCTCAGAGTTCCTACGTGATGCAGTAAAACCAAAACTATATTTGTGCATACCCAGTAGGTACTGGTCACAATCAGCAAAAACTTTTCAGGAAGCAAGACTTTTTAAAAAAATTGTTGTGCAGTGTTATTTTTAAATTGTTGCACTATTTGCCTATGGTGCCATTCACAGAGTGGTGAACCCCTACCCATCTTTACTGCTGAGTGACTATGCCTCTTTGGGATGACCTTTTTATACCTAATCATGTTACTGACCTCTTAGCAATTAACCTAATTAGCATTTTTAGCATTACACAATTTTTCCAGTCTTTTGTTGCCTTTGCCCCAACTTTTTTTAAACATGTTGCTGGCATCAAATTCAAAATGAGCATATATTTTTCATAAAACATTTGATATGTTGTCTTTGTTCTATTTTCAATTAAATATAGGTTTACATGATTTGCAAATCATTTTACACAGCATTTCAACTTTTTGGAAATGGGGTTGTACATCATTTTCACTGGAGCAAGGGAGTCCTTCATGAGACTCCACCATCAACAAACCTGATCCTAGGTCATTTACCACTGTGCTATGATGATGCCTGAACCCTGACTGATAGATTTCATGAATGTTATTCCTGTGTAGCTATGAGAATAACTGCTGTGCTACAGCCTTTTCTAGGATTGTTAACTACAGGGTTAGGTATAAACTGTCTGGCTTTAAATTCATAGTATGAATTTCTTTTCCCCCAATATGTTCAATTTTGACAATGAAAAAATTAATGAAGTCATTCCTACTACATATTGATGATGTACATGTTTCTGTGATGGTTTTATTTCTAGTTTATTTTGATACAGTACTAAATAAGAATCTAGGATTATTTTTATCTTCTATTAAAATAGAGAGTTATGTTTATCGAGCTGCTATAAGAGCTGTTTTATAGCTCAGGAAGCTTTCCTTTCATGATATTTGATATACTATCAATTTCGTTTTTCGACACCATTTAAGTTATAATTTCTGAATGGTATGTCTTAGGGTGTGTGTTATTGTGATACCAGGGTGCTTTTTTTTTCTCAAAGTATTTTTCTTTTAAGTGGAGCTACATTATCTAGAGTATAGTGAAACATTGATTCTAAGCATTTTGTTGCCTTATCAAGGTCTGTGGGATCTGATGGTGATCCCATCAAAGTTGATAATTTATCAGTAGTCTGGGAGACTATTGATAAATCTCTGAGCAGTATCTGACATCAATGCTCGTATGACATGATAGCATGGCAAGGTGCATATATTATTTTGAAGACATGTAATATGAGATGAGAAATGAAAGTTCTTGATTCAAAATTTTTGTTGCAAATACAGTGATGAGATCATTCACAGCTTTCACAGTCACAATATGTCAGGTCTGTCTTAAATCCAACTGACCAAGTGTCAAGACAGCTAAACATGAAAGACTTGTTCATGTAACACATGTAACACTTGGATCTGGAAAGCCAAGTAACAGAAGATAATACTGACAAAGAGCTTTGCCACAGTGAATATTATGGGAGCTGAAGAAGAAATGCTTCATTGATTCTGCATATTGACTAATATTCTGAATGGCTTTGAATGAAAATAACAGTAGCATGATTTTTAAAGCTCAGAGAATTGCTGCTTTGAAAAAACAATAGCAAAATACTGCAGGTTGAGGTTTGTAAGTCTGAAAGCTGTCCAGAATGATGGGAATTGCTCATTTCTTAGTGAAAGAAAGGGACACTGAAAGACACCCTTGTGGGAATGACCGGTGAAATCAGCTGTGCCAGAGGAGGATAAGCTGCCTGCAGATATCTTCAAGAACTCCAAGAATTGCTGTTTTTATTCTCACCATGGTGGTGCTAGGGAATGACAGAGTCAGAATATGAAATTTATTTTTAACTCCATTCTTAAGCAACAGTCATTTGATCTTTGTCTTCAGACCGACAACTTTCTGAGCATCAAGGTTAAGGCCTGTTTTCGGATATCACGTTGCATAATCCACAAGAACTTATTTAAAGCGATGCCCTTGTGCAGTCTGATGTAATGTGGCCCGGTGAGATCCTTGACAGTTATTTTGAAGGGGATCTCAATTAATGGTAAAGGGTGAAAGGTAAAGGGTGCACTTTTGGGTTGGATGGCAGATTCCCCAGCTGACATTCGTGACATTCCCTGCACAACCTGTGAACACCACTTTGAATGCCCAGCCAGAAACAGGCCATAGGACGGTTCAGTCTTCTATCCTTTCCCAAATGCCCAGCCATGGAGTATAAGGACCTCTCTTCTTTAGTTTGAGTGTCCTGCGTCACTCGATATAACCTTTAATCTTTAATAATTGAAACATATGGAAAGGTTAGTTCAACATTAGGCTGGAGTTTTTACCTTCGATTACTCTCACTTGATCAAAGTGTGTCTAAGGCTATCATTGCATGACTGCTTCAGAGGGATATCCCCAAGAGAAATCCCTGCAAAGGCTGTAGGGAAGCAGCCTGCCTCTCCCTTCATGTCCCCCGATGCAGTGCTGAACACAGAAGGCCCTGGGACCACTGCCTCTGCCTGGGCCTGGAGAAGAGCCTGGTAGTGCTGTTCCTGCTGTTCCTGTTGATGATAATTATTTCCTCTCTGTACTTGCAGTCTGTGCATGTATCTGTGTTTGTGGATGAGAAGCAATGACATATTCTTCTACAGTTATTATTGCAATTTATACAGGAAATTGGGATGTTCAATTAAATTTTATTTGTATTGCATTCTTAACAACATTGTCACAAAGCAGTTTTACACAAGTATATAAATTCTGAAGGTAAACTTATGAATCTTAAAAAAATTTAAAAATTTGTCTATGTATATACCTGTATATCCCTAATGAGCAAGCCTGTGGCGATGGTAGCAAGGAAAAACTCCCTGAGATGACAAGAGGAAGAAACCTTAAGAGGAACCAGACTCAAAAGGGAACCCATCCTCAATTGGGTGTCACTGGATAGTGCAATTACAAAACACTTCTGTAACCATGTTATATGGTCAAAGAAGTACAGTTATATAATTGAATATTGTTTTAACATAAAGTCTGTATAGCCTCAACTTATTCACTATGGGAGATTTGAGTGCAAAACTGTTCTTGGTAATGTAAGTCCTATGCCATTGTAGCAGAACCGCTCATGTCCTAGATCATGTCCAGAACAGCAGTCCAAGATTATCTTCACCGTTCTAGGTGTATGTGAGGCAGTTCATATGGTGCCATCCTCAACAGGAGCAAGTGGTTTTCAAGTGATGACTTCAACCAGAAGTAGGACATCAGTATGTATCAGGCAGGTCCAGAAAGAAGGGCTTCAGGATCACTGGTATCTCAGGAGTAGCATGTGCTTTGATTGCTTCTGGTATTATATAATGGTAATATTATCTGTTTTAGGAAACTTGTAGGTAAAGGATCTAATATACAGGTTGATGGTTTTGATGAGGAAATTAGTGAAATTAGTTCAGTCTCTTGAAAGGGGGGGTTAATACATTATAATGGCTGGTCTGATATAATATACTATATACTATGTACATATATATCTTTATTTCTTGTATAGCCACTAAACTTTGTTTTGCAATAGCTGCTGTGTATACATACATATATATATATATATATATATATATGTATATGTATATGTATGTGTGTGTGTGTGTGTACACAGTGGTGCCTTGGTTTGCAAGCATAATTTGTTCCAGAAACATGCTTGTAATCCAAAGAATTTGTATATATCAAAGCAAATTTTCCCATAAGGAATAATGGAAACTCGGATGATTCGTTGCACAACCCAAAAATATTCATATAAGAATGACAAAATATAAAGTAAAAATACATAAAACAAATTAATCTGCACTTTACCTTTGAAAAGAATTTTGGCTGGTGTGAGGGAGAGGAGGAGGGTTATTTTGTAGGACGACTTTCACTATAACTAACGGAATCACTGGTATCGGTTGGCTCACTGGAATCTTTTTCTTTCTGTGCGACTTTAACAAGGAACCTATCCAATGACAGTTGCTTTTGCCTCCTTTTGAGGATTTCGCAGAAATCCAACATTGCATTGTCGTTAAACAGATTCATCACTCACACTGCTATAACCTTATTCGGGTGGTGCTTTTCTACAAATTTTGCACTCTTTCCCTCATTTTTCACATCTCCCTACAGGACAAACAGGAACACAGACAGGTGTTCATCAACATGTATGTCCTACCAAACATCAGATACCCAGCTGGGATAGTGAACTGGCCACAAGAGGAAATAGATGCCACTGATGTCAAGACACGGTTGACATCCATATTTTGGTGTCTTTTGACCCTATATTTCTCCATGTGAATCTCTGAACTCCTTCACTTGTTTCAGCCATCTCTTTAGGTCTGTCAATGGGTCAATGGTTCTCGCAAGCTAACATAAGGGGAAAGACGTGGGAACTTTTCCAGTGGTATAGCCCCTACAATATGCTTTTTTTAATTCAGCTATAACTTATACCAAGAAAACTTGACACAGTGTCAGCAGGATCTTGGCTTTAGGGCACTATAGAACACTTATTGCTTATATAAACTCCACTTTCTGTGAGCCTGTGATGGTCATAAACTGCACTTGAAGCTCACTGCAAAGCATCAGAGACAACTCAAGGTCATGTTTGGTGTCAAGTGCATTGGACAATCACACTTGGAAATTTTTGGTAAGTTCCTAGTTTCCTGCTCTTGGCATTTTGTTAAAAAGTTTGCCTGTAAAGTGCACTGAATTGGAATTCCACCCAATAAATCTTCTGTGATCGACTTATTAATCAGCATCACAATGAGGAGATGCAAGAAAAACACATTTCTCATAACTCCTCAGTATTAATCCACACAGCTCATGTATCTCCATGAGTTGGATATTAGATTTCTGTACACCTGGATCTTTGATCTTCAACTTGAAAGTTATTCATTTACCCATTTTAACTACCTTATCATGCACACCATCTGCGTTTTTGGAAAATAGAGGTGACTGCATGCTGGAAAAAGCATCTGATATCTGATAAAAGATGTTGGTAATGGTGGTAGACAATTGATATTCTTGGGCTGTTTTGATACTTTATTGATGCTCTTTTAACTGGCCATTCATGAGATCTTGTAAAGACAGATGCCACAATGAATTCTGTATAAGGATATTTTACTCTAAAACTACATTGCTTCTGCCAGCAGGCTACATGTTGTTGTTGCACAACATGGTTGTGCTATGAGGTACATTTAACCTAAAAAAGGTACTAAGGAAGCTATAGTCAAGACACATGGTGCTTACTTTTCCATGTTTGGACAACTTGTGTTTGGATTTACAAATGTATATATTCTAATACCAGAATTTTTTGTTTGTCCTTTGCTTATTTTAACCATATGTTGTTTTTGTTAATTGTCTCTCTGAAACATTACATTATAATTTTGCTAACTTGGTATTGTGTTATTGTTTCTTTCTTTTCTCCTTTAGGAGATTCTGCTGAACAGCATTCTCCAGATGGTGGAGGCTAACACAGAAACAGAGCCGCTACATTACTTGTCTTTTCCCATGTCCCTGTGCACCAGTGCCCCCAACACCAGCACCAATGAAACGGCTGGTATCAGGGCAGCAGTGGGCACTCTCTGGAAGGGCAAGCTTGGCACAGGCAAGGGGGGAGGTGAGAGTCAAGCGACACATTTTCTGGCATCCCCTTGGCACATTGCTCCTCTCCACCTTCCATTGGTCGGGCAGAACTGCTGGCCACACATGGCCAGCGGTTTTAGTGCTTCGCTCTGGATCAGACCTTTAAAAAGCAAAGATGAAGAGAGGCCTATACATGCAGGTAAAGAAGAGCTTTCCACAGCTGTTTTTATTTGAATTATTTTATTGTTTTAATTTCATGGACTTTGATTTTACTATTGAAGTTAAGCTTAAGTTTTATTCACTAAATTAAAACTGAAAATTAATCTGTTATTATCACTTAAAAGACAATTTTTTTGTTTATCGGTTGACTTTTTACTAAAGTGCAGAAACTTTTACCTGCCCTTAAATGGGAATCTGATTTTTGAGGTTGTCACTGTGCAGTTACACATTGGTTTAAGAAAATCATATGGTGCAATGTTTTCCAGCATTGAACAGAAAATGCTGAGTCAACTTATGTTCCAGTCATGACTGGCAAGGAACTGCATTATCAGGATTGTTGCTGCACAGCAAGGATGATTGTTATCCAAATTACAATAGATTAAACCAAAATCTTGCTTTATATTTTGACTGCCCAAATACACTGCCTGTCCAAAAGTCACACACAAATATTTAGTTGGACTGCCTTTAGCTTTGATTGCGGCACGCGTTCACTGTGGCATCGTTTCGATGAGCTTCTGCAATATCACTTGCAATGTCAATGTCAAATGTTATTTCCGTCCAGAGTTGCAATTATTTTTTGCCAAGATCTTGTAGAGATGATGGGACAGTCGGACTGCTGCGCAAATTCTTCTCCAGCACATCCCAAAGATTGTCAATGCATTTGAGCCCAATGAATCCTGGCATTGTCATCTTGGAATATGCCCGTGCCATCAGGAAAGAAGAAATTCACTAATGGAATAACCTGGTCATTCAGTATATTCAAGTAGTCAGCTGACCTCATTCTTCATGACCTTCTTCCATTGCTCCAGAGTCCAATCTTTATGCTCCCTAGCAAATTGAAAGGCTCTCTAGCCTTTTTTTTTTCAATTAGCCACACTGATCAGTGGTTTTCTTAAGGCTACACAGCTGTTTAGTCCCAATCCCTTGCGTTCCCTTCATGTTGTGCATGTGGAAATGCTCTTACTGTCACTGTTGAACACAGCCATGAGTTCAGCTGTTGATTTTTTTTACGATTTGATTTCACCAAATGTTTCAGTGATCGCAGATCACGTTCATTCAAGATTTTTTTCCGACCATAGTTCTTCCACGAAGATGATGGTTCCCCACTATCCTTCCAGTTTTTAATAATGCGTTGGACAGTTCTTAACCCAATTTTGTAGTTTTAGCAATCTCCTTAGATGTTTTCTTTGATTTATGCATGCCGATAATTTGACCCTTATGAAACAGCTTAATATCTTTTCCGCGACCACAGGATGTGTCTTCCGACATGGTTGTTTGAGAAATGAGAAGCTACTCACTGCATCAGTTAGGGTTAAATAACTTGTTGCCAGCTGAAACATAATCGTCCATGCAGTAATTATCCAATGGGAAGCTCTAACCTACTTGCTTTGTTAAATCCAGGTGGTGACCTTCTTTTGGACTGGTGGTGTATGCTGTCACTGTAAATAAGTAACAAAATTACAGCCCAAATTCCAAAAAAGTTGGACTGTTGTGTAAAACATAAATAAAACAGAATGCAATGATTTGCAATTGACCTATATTCAATTGAGTACAATACAAAGACAAGCACACGGGTTAATTAGTAGCAGGTGATCAGGTATCATGATTGGGTATAAAAGGGACATCGTTGTTCACAAGCAAGGATGAGGCAAGGTTCACCAGCAAACAACTTCTCAACATTTCAGTTTCTCAACATACAATTGCAAGAAATTTAGGTATTTCACCATCCACAAGCCATATTATCATCATAAGAGTCAGAAAAATTTTTCCAGGGAAATATTTGCAGGCCAAAACCAGCATTGAAATCGTCAAGCCCTCAGGCAGCAATGCATTAAAAACTGACACGATTGTATAAAGGACATTATTACATGAGCTCAGGAACACTTCAGAAAAATGTTGTTGGTAAATACAGTTCATCGCTGCATCTATAAATGCAAAGCAAAAGCCTTACATCAACAACATCCAGAAATGCCACTGACTTTTCTGGGCCCGAGCTTTTTTATTTTTTTGGAAATCAAAGATGTGTCAACATGTTTCTGTTCAGACAAGGGATGTTTTTGTTTACTCCAGCAAGACAATGCCACATGCTGAACATGTTACAACAGCATGGGAGGGAACAACAGAGAGGAAACTGGTCATGAGCTGAAGCATACCACCTCATTTTATGGCGTGGGCATGTATGGCTGCAAATGGAACCGGTTCCCTTGATTTTATTGGATGATTACAATAAATAAAAAACAGTAAAAAGTTTATATAGGCCTCTATATTGTCTGCTCGGATTCAGCCAAACGCTTCAAAACCCACTGGACAGCACTTCACAGTACAGATGGACATTGACCTGAGGCATACTTCAGAAGCAACTCAAGAATTTTTTTCAAGACAAAGTAGTAGTATATTCTGCACTGGTCAAGTCAATCACCACACCTGAATACACTGAGCATGCATTTCACTGAAGGGGAAACTAAAGGGAAAGCACCCTAAGAACAAACAGGAACTGAAGACAGCTGCAGTAAAGGCCTTTCAGAGCATCACCAGGGAAGAATCTCAGTGTCTTGTAATGTTTGTAGGTTCTAGATTTCAGGCAATCATTGACTTCAAAGGATTTACAACCAAGTATTAAACATGGGAATATAGTTTATGATTGTTAATTTGTCCAATTACTTTTGGTTCCTTAAAAGGAAATTCAAACCATTATATGTAACACAATATTTATTTACTGTCTGTATGGGTATATTTCCAGCTAAGATTATGTGGGGTGATGGAGTCCACCTTGTTGACCGGCAAGGAGACAAGAGCCTCATCCATGTTCTTTCTATAGGCTCCAAAGCCCTAATGATGCAAGTGTGGGCTGACATTTTTACAGGAGCTTGCATCTTCAGGTAGGAATCAAGTGCAAATTGATTTTAGTGCTTGTTAGGATATGTTGTGTTAGTAGATATTACTCAGTTAAATAAATGCTGTAATATAACAGTGTAATAAATAAGGGATCTTATCTGAACTAACTTCTGGATTTGTGGCTAAAGGATCTGCGTTGATCCTAATGATGAAATGAAAGCTGGTCTGCTGGCTCAGGCCGAGTCTTTGCATGGTGTTCTGAGTGCAGGCCAGTGGCAACACCTTGCTCTGACTTACACAGAGCAGCCTGAGGGCAAGAAGAATGTTCATGGTTGCTTGGCACTATGGGTGTGTGGCATCAAGTAAGTCACTCACATAATCACTCACATTAGTTTGTTTAGTAGAGTAATCCATTTCTAGTATTTGTATTAGGGAAAGTTTAAGGTGCAGTCACTGATTCTAATCCAATACACTTTTTGTCAAATTCAGCAAATAGCTACATTCTTGTGCAAATTAATTGAAAAAACTCTGAAAACAACAAAATCAGTTTTACTAAAAAAAATGTTTATTTGAATAACATTCGTGTGCTCACATCAGTACATGATTTGACCGCCTCGATTCTTGAGAAGCATTTGGATGCAATTTGTCATGGAATCCACCAATTTTGAACAGTTTTGGAGCATTTAGGGGTCTCTTTCCCTAACTTGAATTAGGACCTGAATCATCTTCATCAAGGGATCTGTGTGTTTGTCTGTTCAAACATCAAGAATCAATGACCCCCCCCTTTAGGTGATTAAAGAATTAAATGAATTTAGGTCAAAAATTTGTTTGGAAAAGATTTTAAAGTCAATTTAAGATTTAAGGTCTATATAATAAACTGGTATAAAAAGTGGCTCAATGAATGACCACTTAAATTAAAAAAGCAATGCTGCATTCCTTCATTGGCTATTTACAGTAGTTGCTTCTATCCAGTGTAAAGATTTATGCAACATTGTACCAAAAGTAAAGTGCAGTAAGCTTCATTAACATCTATCTCCTGTAACGCCTGTTTGTACTTTCACCAGAAAATGTGAGGTCTCACTAGACTACACCCTCCCCAGGAAGTCCAATCTGTCATCTGATAGTACCAAGACCTTCTGCATGCTGGGCCATTACCTGAACACTTCAGAGGAGTTGCCAAAAGCCTTGACTTCCCATTTGGATATGGGCAGTGTGCTTCTGTTTAACGGTATGATCTCATAGTTTAATGGTATTATCTCCTCTCTCACAGATCTTGTCCACAAGTGTTCTGTTCATGTCTCTCAGTCTGCCAGAGTACTGTGGATTTTAGGTAGCATTTCTTTTTGTATAAAATGGAGATGACATTTGGCTATGATTTATTTACTGAAATGATATAACGTAGTTGAGTTTTTTTTTTTTTTTTTTTTTTTTTAGATTAGGTTGTTTTTATTTTTATTGTTTAGTGTTCAGAACGTGCTGTTGTCATCAGAAATCCAGTTTTGTTCTACTTTTATTCTATATAGGCATGGTGACATCACAAGTAATTTTGTAATTGCAGTATTTCAGTTATTACATCTGAAATACTGACTTTTATGCCACCAGTCTGGTTGGTTGGAGCTTGTAGATGTCACTGCTGGGTATTGAAAGATACTGATGTGAGATGTCTATGAATAACTGCTATGCTGAAGACTCATTGTTTGTCAAATATGGTTTTGAACAAGTGTATGTTGAAAACAGGTTGATTAGTATAAATATCACTCAGTATTCCATACACTGAAGATGCCTCAGTAACATTAGGTGTGATGAATATAAAAAGAATGCTCTTGTCTGCAGGCTTTTGTAAGAGCTGAAGATTCTGGCTGGTCTTGAGCATAAAACACTTGATATAAAGAATTGCTGTATGTTTCCTGTCAGCACACTCAACACAGTAACAGAGAACCCTATGTCCTCATGTCCTCCATGTATCCTACACACAGAATGCTGCATTTAAGCATGGCTGCCCTATTGCTACTAATGAGTCATGAATTGGTGTACTCTATATAACTAGTTAATAAATCAGGTATTTCTAAAAATAGATTTAAGGGTATTTGAGGCACACAAATTAGTAACAAGAAGAGCTTGACTTATTCTGTGTGGATGCCGTTAGCATTGATTTCTACTTATTACTAAAACTTTCTGATTATTGAAACACTGTCATATTGGAGTGGATTGCTAAACAACAAATTTAAACTTCATTTGGTTTGTGTTTTTCTGCAAATTGTGAGTGGAGAACTAGGGGCAACACAAAAGATGCTGGAGGGAGGGATCACAAAAGCTGAGTACAGCGTTTATTTAGGTACAAACAGACAAACAGGTGTGACGAGTGCTCAGTCTGTGCTTGTGAAGGGGAAGGTGCTCATCTGGATGCAGGTTCATCTCCGTCCCAAGCAGTCCCTTGGTCCAAGGCCACAAGCCATAGCCACAAGCGTCACAGTATTAAGCAAGAAATTAGATTTAAAAGCAGCATTTATGTGAAGTTAGTTGATTTTTAAGAGGTAACAAAAGAATACTAAAAATATCAGTCAGTAACTGTAGTAGTTGTGAAACTAAAAGGAATTCACATTATACTGTGATATATATATACCAGTACGCAGGCATGAGGAGTAATGGAATACATGGAATGGCGTTCCGTAATTAGGATACAAAAAGGTAACTGTATTCCACTAAAATTACAGAAAACAAGAGCTAATCAGATAACCGATACATTTAGTGGTAATGGAGAGTATTTAGCAAGATAACAATTTATAAAAACATAAGAGCTGCAACAACTAAGCAACAAAATAAATAATAATAGATAATAAAAATAATCTTCATTGTTAGTTGAACTATATTGTTATTAGTTGACGTATGTGTTACGTCACTTCATAAAAACACATTTGAGTGAAATGGCGACGCAGAAACATCAGTATGACTTTCATTACGATATGGAAACTCTTTACAGTACACAATTTAAAAACATTTTTGGCTATACTGTTCCGTCAGTCTGTTGTCAATTGCAGTCATATGCTATGGTTTTGCAGAGTGAAATAATAATTGGTGTGTTTATGGCATAATGCAACCATCAGTTAAGAAAATATCATGCCAAATAATTACTACTTATGCAATTAAAGTACCTGATTTCAAAATTTTAAATAATTCTTTTTAGCATAAAAATCAAATACATTTTTTCACTGCAAGTGACCATTTTCTGCTGTTTTAGCCTACTGCACCTATTTTTTTGCTGATAAACCATTGCTTTTTTTTTTACTGTTTAAGGCTCCAGGATAAACACTGACGAGGCCTTTTATCTGTACACAAGTGGCCCAGACCTTACCTCCATCATGCCATGCAAGTATGGAAAGCCCAGTGGGACATTCTCCAAATACATTACTCAGGAAGGGCTTCAGTGTGAGCAGACTCGGGAGCTTCTGATGACGAATTCTGAAATAGACGCTTCATTTATTATTGTAAGTTTGGTGCAAAATTAAGATTATTGCTTAGGGATGTGATATCAGTTTGTCATGTGCTTAGTAGACTTGAAATGTAAATATTAACTCACCCTTACACCTTTGTTACTCATTACACATTAATGTGATAATTAAACAAGATTTAATTGTTTTGGGGGGTTTTTTCTTACACTTTTTCTGGAGCGAACACTGTGGTGGGAACAGGCTGAGGAAGTTAGTTCAAACATCTTCAGCCATAGGTTCCGTCTGCTCCTAGGGTTCTCCTGGGATCATTGAAACTGACATCCCGGACATTTTGAAACTGTGAGATACAATCTCTCCAGCAGGTCCTGGGTCTCCCCTAGGGTCTTTGTCCAGTGGAACGTTCCTGATACAACTGTAGTTGGTGCCGGCAAAGTGGCATCCTTATAAGGTCCTCAAACCAAATCAAATGTCTCCTCTTGATTTGGAGGAGCAGGGTCTCTACTCTGTGGCTGTACAGAACTGTCAAGCTTCTCAGCCTATCATGAAGAGAATGTCCAATGACCCTGTGGAGACACCTCATTTCTGCTGCATGTGCTCATAACCTCTTTGATCACTACTCACAGCTCATGATTAGGATAGGGATATAAACTATATGGCCAGAGGTTTGTGGACACCTGACCATCACATCCATTTGTTGGCTTTCCCCAAACTGTTGCCATAATTGTGGAATCACAGAATTGTCTAGAATGTCTTTGCTGTAGGAATAATATTTCCCTTTACTGCAATCAAGGGGCCTAGCCCTTACAGTATACTGTTACAGTATAACTGTGCCCCTGTAAACAAAATGAGTTCCATAAAAACATGGTTGCCCAGGTTGGTATGGAAGAACTCCAGTGGTTTGCACAGGGCCCTGACCTCAACCCCATTGAGCACCTTTGGGATGATCTGGAACGGTAACTGTGTGCCAGGCCTCACTAAAGCTCATGTGTCTGAATGGGCAAAAAATTTTTACAGGTATATTCCAAAGTCATCCTAGAAAAGTGGATGCTAATATAGCAGCAGATTCTTGGCTACATCTGGAATGGGATGTGTTCACCAAGCATTTATGGATATGGATGTGATGTATGGATGTTGGACCTGCCTGATCCAGCCTGATGTCCTACTTCTGGTTGAAGTCATCACTTGAAAACCACTTGCTCCTGTTGAGGACAGCACCATATGAACTGCCTCAACATACACCTAGAACTCTGAAGATGGAGTTGGACTGCTGTTGACATGAGTGGTTCTGCTACAATGGCATGAGACTTGAATTACCACGAACAATCTTGCTCTCAAATCTCCCTCAGTGAATCAGCTGAGACAGAACAGACTTTGTTAAAACTGAATAGAATTATGTAACTGTACTTTTTGTGACCATATAACATACAGTTATAGAAGTGTATTGAATTGAATGTTCAGGCATCCACATACTTTTAGCCCTATATTTTTCATTAACCAGTGTATAGAGAGCTGCGCAAATAAGATCACAAGGTAATTAAACTCCTTCACCACATGCAAGGTGTCACCCCTCACCTGATGGGAGCATTCTCCAGCCTTGGCTGTATTCCTTGTCTTTTCCATAACAAAATTCAGAGTTGAGCAGAGACTATTTTTAATATAACTCCAATAATGCAGACACAGCTTTCACTATGATCATGCAGAGCCCAGATAGCATGATGTAGCAACCATATACTCCTTCAGTAGCACTCACAAAAAAAGCACACAATCATAGGCCTTCTCTAAAACAGCTAAACACTTATGGACTGGATTGTCATGTTCTCATTACCCCTCTCAGAGTTGTGTAAAAGTTAAGAGCTGCTGTACTATTTCACAATGATGGGTGGAACCCATCATAGTCTGATAGCACCTGAAATATTTTGTCTCCTGTTGTTTTCATAGGCAGTGGTTTGCAAAACAGATTTTTTTTATATCCACTGACGTAATTTATGCACCAGAAACATTGTCTTTTTTTATGTTTTCAGGTTGTCTGTCTGTCAGTCCATCCATCCACCTGTGCCTCTGTTTGAGATTCTTGTTAGCATGATATCTTAAGAACAAATGGTTGAATATTTGTAGGATTTATATGGAATTATCATTGTAATTAGCAGGTGAACTGATTAGATTTTGGAATTGATCCGATGATACAATTACTAATTGAACTATTTTAACATGGCATATGAGCATTTCCCAGCACTATATATTTTCATTTTTTAAATAATTTTCTTTAATTGAAAAATTTTTGGTGAATTTTTTCATAGTACATCAGAATTTTCAATTGCATACCTGACCTGCTCTCTGCACACTGGTTTTAAAGCATTATTTTAGAGAGAAGGGTAACTGAAATGTCTACGATGTTATTTTCACTGATCACTTTCATTCTATGAAATATTACTCTCCTGATGAGAGCAGTCTCTTCTCGGATGATAGTTCCCCCATCCACTGAGCATGATGAGAATAAAAATGAGGTAAATCATAAACTATGACCTTTACCAGCCTTCACCTATGGGAGATGCTGGTCCAATTTGTTAGACGGCATTCTCCACCACCATCAAATGAACAAATGGTGTTCATAGCTCCAGTACAGTACAAGAGATGTGTGGAATATATGTTAAAGCTTGGTTGTTTTTGTTGTATGTTTTGCTTGTCTCACCTGCCTTGATATTTAAATAAAAGTATTTTTATCTTTATATCAAGAAGCCATGGGGGATATAAAGTGTTGCACATATATCTCCTGACATCATGGTGTCGGGAGCCATAAGGTATGACTTCTGGTCATCTCTGATAGTGATTCAGGGGACTCTGACAACACAGTGCTACATCAGTGATATCCTGTGTCCTCATGTCTTACCCCTCCTGAGACAGCACCCTGGTACTCTCTTTCAACAAGACAACGTCCATCCACACACGGCAAATGGGTCCATGGACTGCCTGCGTCACGTTGAGGTCCTCCCATGGCCAGCCAGATCCCCCGATCTTTCCCCAATAGAACATGTGTGGGATCAGCTCGGATGTCAACTCAGACCCAGTGCCAATCTACAGGATCTTGAGGGCCAGTTACAACAACTGTGGGCCAACTTGCCACTGTAGAGGATACAACGCTGTATGACTCACTTCCGCACTGTATCGCTGCATGTATCCAGGCCCGGGGGGCATGCTACACCCTCCTGACCAGCAGTATGCCCATACTGACATCTCTGTTGTCCATTTGCTCTGACATTGTAATCATTGCGACATTTCACCATGTGCAGGTTCATTTCATTTCCACCAATCCATCTGTATGCCTAACATTTTTTGTCACTGAGTGTATATACACACACACA
>JAQQZU010000038.1:21351770-21366416 GCA_030068025.1 Parauchenoglanis punctatus | reverse complement strand
GTCACAACCAACGATTTATACAGGAAAATCATGAAGATTAACAAGGTTGCCCAAACTTTCGCATCCCACTGTATATGGTTAATGCTGGCTATGAAAGAAAGTTATCACAACACAGGGCATCTCAGCTTGCTGTGTATGGGGCTGTGTAACTTCAGACCGGTCAGAATGCCCATCCTGATCCCCGTCTACTGCCGAAAGTACCTATGATGGTACATGAGTAACAGAACTGGACTATGGAACAATGGAAGAAGGTGGCCTGGTCTGACAAATCACATTTTTTTTTGGCATCATTTTGATGTCCGGGTGCATGTTAATTGTTTACTGGGGAAGAGATGGCCCCAGGATGTACTATTGGAAGAAGGCATGCCGGTGGAAGCAGTGGGATGCTCTGGGAAATGTTGAGTCCTGGCATTAATGTGGATGTTAGTTTGTTACATACCACCTACCTAAACATCGGTGCAGATTAAGTACACTCCTTCATGGCAACAGTATTCCCTAATGGAATCGTTTGAGGGTGTTCCAAATGGCACAACAGAATATCGTTCACACTATAATCAGGAGATCATTAGTTTGAAGTCATCACAGCTGGAAGATCAAAAGAGCAAAATTGGCCTGTGCTCTCAGGGAGCATACTCTCTCTACCCTGCCAATTACAATGACACCGGCCAGTCATGAGCATCTGTGAGCTCATGCATATGGAGGTGGGTGGATAGTGCTTTTCTTTGATTGTGTTACGTCATCCTCTGGCCTTGCATGTGCAGCAGTTCACAAAGATGCAGTCAGCTGGCAGAAGGAAGCATATGAAAGCCTTTGCCCTTCATGGTCGGTGGTTGTCGTGTGATAGGAGAGAGCTTGCTGGAGGATGGGAAAAGGCTGTGACTACAATTAGGGAAAAAATCTGGGAAAATTTTTTTTTAAATGGAAGGAGCAAAGGAGGGAGGAATATGACAGAGTTAACCATTTTTGGTATTGATGTGGCCTCCAAATTCCCCAGAATTCAATCCAAACATCTGTGGGATGTGCTGGACAAGCAAATTTGAGGCACCACCTCACATCCGACTTTCTGCTAATGTCTCAGTAGCAGATACCACAACACCCCTTCAGAGATCTTATGGAGTCCATGCTTCAAGGGGTCAAAGCTATTTTGGTGCCACAAGTGGGACTTACACATGCAAATATTAGGCAGATGGTTTTGGATGAGATACTTACAGGGTAATTAATCAATTCTTGTTATTTTACATTTATATATATATGTATTTATATATAATGTGTATGTGTAAAATAGCAAGAATTGATTAACTACCCTGTAAGTATCTCATCCACTGGTGTTAGTCTTTTTAAAAAAATCAAGATCTATTATGTGATAAGATATAATATATATTATGTGAATGTATACAAATGTCTGTTTACTTTAATGGCTTTTTTTCTTTCTTTTATGTAAATGCAAAAATTCATTACCCAGGAGAGCCTAGCTGTTGTCTACTCTCCCGGCAGTCCTTCCATCTACACCATCTATGAGCCAGTGATTCGCCTAAAAGGTCAGGTTAAGGCTCCTGTAGCATTCCAGAGGCCCTTCAGTGCTAAAGAATTACAGAGCCCTGTGCTGGACCCTCTGTCACTCAGGCATTTGCAGGCTTTGCAGCCCCTTGGACTCCACAGCTGTCTACACAAGATTGGTGGCACTGGTGCATTCATCTTTCTCTTTGCACGGGTAATTACATAGTAAAACTAAGCTAATTAGTGTGGCATTGCTTATGATTAAGCTTTGAACATACAATATTTTTGGGGGATAAAAAACACTTCAGTCTGAATATTCAAGAATATTCACTCAGGCTCCCCTTCAGTCATTACTAATAAGCAGTTTAGAACTTATTGACATGTTTTACAGACAGACTCAGTGTGTAAACTTTTTTTTATTTTATTATTCACTAAACTGATGTTAAGGGAAGATCAGTGGAATTGTCACTGTTTTGCACTTTTGGATATTGTGGTAGTAATATCCAAACTTAAACCACCAAAAACAATATATGGAGGTTGGAACTAAATTTCCAGTAATAGCTGATATTAAAAAATGTTGCAAAGGATATGCAGGGAAAGTTAATCTATAAGTTAAACTATAACGATACCAAATTGTCTTAAAAGCATTACTTCTGATTATGGCTTGTGTAGAATGTGTAGAATTGTTAGTTGATGGTGAAGTTATAGTCGTTTTTAAGGAAAGTTGAGATAATGACCTTAGTTGTAGTCTTTTCTTTTCTATTTCTCTTTCTATTTCTCATTCTTTCTCTATCACTCAGGCAGTGGAACTAAGTGATTGTGAGAAGACTCAGGCATTGGCACTGCAGATTTTGTTGTCACTGGTTAAGCACAATCAGCATCGCTTGCATGAGATGGAGTGTTGCCACGGGTACTCCATGATCCACCAAGTCCTCATGAAGACCAAATGCATTGTGGGATATCATATTCTTAAGGTGTTGCATTAAAAATTTATAATTCTAGGAGCTTTTGTCAATCTGTAGTGTTCTGTCAAAACTGTAAAGTGCTTTATGAGCATATAATCACACAACTGCCAGTTCACATTAAACAGTGCTATCAGCTAACGCGGATCTTTTGTAATTTCTTTTCTAGGCTTGTCTTGCCATTCATACATTTAGCATTTAAAGGTGCATTAGCCTATACTAGTCAAGATTGGAGCTCCCCTACTCTCCGTTATAAAGCCCAATCATTTTATAAATATGCAGGCACCTGCCTACCATTTTAATTGGCTGTCGATGTACTATGTTTACTTAAAGTTTTTTTTTCCATCTTTATTTTGTATGTGTGGGTTGGTGCATGTCATAAGTGATCTTAGATGTTTCATATATTTACTTGCTTAATATACATGTTTGTGTGTGTAGACTCTGTTGGATGGCTGCTGCTGTGGCTCTATCCTGATAGTAAAGGAGGATGGTCAGTGGCATGTGGACACAGAGTCCACTATTGTGGTGCAAGACCTGAGGCTTCTCTCTGAAATACTGCTGGACTGGAAGATATGGGCCAAAGCTCAGGTAACATGTCAAAATACGTTGACAGATATTTATATACAACAATAATGACATTGCCTTCCATACAGATGTACATCACATTACATATGATTATTATGTGTTTTGTTTTGGTCAGAGTGGAGTTTGGGAGACTCTTTTGGCTGCTCTAGAGATTCTTATCAGAGAGGACCATCCTCAGCAGGCATTCAATATTCAGCAGCTGCTCAAAGCGCAAGTGGTGCACCGCTTCCTGCTAACATGCCAAGTGTTCCAGGCAAGACCCCACCCTCCACAAATACAAACTCTATTTACTTTTGATGAATGAACTTTACCTTCGTGATATCTTTCCTTCAACTTTTTCATTCTGACAGGAGAATCAGGATGAGCATCTTGCCTCTGTTCCTCAGAAAGTGTGCCTGTCCTTCATTAAAATCATTCAGGAAGTACTCGGTTCGCCCCCTGACCTGGACCTACTACGTTTGCTCTATAACTTCCTGCTGGCTGTACACCCACCTACTAATACCTATGTGTGCCACACGCCCTCCAGCTTTTACTTCTTTCTACATATCGGTGAGGGACCTTAACACTGAAGTAGATGGATGGTTGTGTGATTGGATAAAAAATAAGGAAGAAATGTAAGAGAAATAAAAATGCAAAAAAAGAAAAATGCATAAAATTGTTGATAGAATTACAGGTAGCTAAAGCAAATAGGTAAATCTCTATAGTACATACTCTGTACTCTGTAGTACTTAACACTGATGTAGATGGATGGTTGTGTGAATGGATAAAAAATAAGGAAGAAATGTAAGAGAAATAAAAATTCAAAAAAAGAAAAATGCATAAAATTGTTGATAGAATTACAGGTAGCTAAAGCAAATAGGTAAATCTCTGTAGTACACCTTTTTCTATATTTTGCTCAGTTTTGTCAGTATTGATACCTGATCTACCTGGTTGTATGTCATCCATGCAAGCTAATTCTTTAGATTAGTAAAAGCTAATATGTATAGTGCAACTCATAGTGGAATTCAGAATTAGTATCAAATGCTATAGTTACAGCACCAAGGTGAGTCACACCACTGTTGCATTTTGAGTGCATAACAAATGAAAAGTTTTGGTTGAGGAAAGTTAATACTGAGTTTTTTTTTCTTTCTGTGGTTGTTTAATGAGAGAAGAAAAAATTCTGGTGACTGCTGGCCTGGAGTTATAAATAAAAAAAACTAATAGTCTGAACATGAAATCTTCTTGACTGAGTGCCCAGGCTCCTGATTTGTCCACTCCTCTGCTTCTATCCAGAGTGAATAAGAAAGCTTACAGACTTCTGAAGGCAGAGTAATAGATCACCTAGAGAAGCTGTAAGGATTTACTGTATAATTTGAAAACTCGACAAGTAAATGAAGTTCTGAACATCAAGGTACAATATGACCTTCATTTTATAGAAAAATAAGTGTGAAGCATTATATTAGATGTTATTAGATATTAATGGAAGGGGTAGGTCTTCACAATTAAATAACAATGTAGACATATGGCTGTTTAATGTGGCGGGAGAAGTTCATTCCACCAATGAGGAACTAGGACAGTGACAGAAATCAGGTCCAAAAGCTATTTCTTCTTCAAGTCCTTAAATAAAAATGTGCTCAACATCCCTACTACCATATGATTGCTTTTTCATATGTTATTGAAGAGGAAATTTCTGTCTCAGATGGTAAGCTGTACCAGGAAAAGGTCCAGTCCATTATGTGTCTGCGTCAGTCCAGCAGTGAAGGGAAGTCCAACTGCAGCTCTGTGCTCTCGCTCTCCCCAGCTGCATTCACTGAGATTCAAGCTGAAGGTAATACGCACTGTTTACCATCTGAGCAGTGGTCTCAATTTATGAGTAGCTGCAACCTGATGCTATTTAATTATAATCTGACTAAAGAATCTAACAGGAATCAGACTGACATTATCTGAAATACAATCCTTATTATAGTACTTATTATGATGGATTACCATTAAAAGACAGGGACTGCTATTTGATTAAAACTTTCAAATGCAAGCCAGGAAGAACATTATATCTTGGCACCCTGTCAGTGACTAAATGATCCTAAGTGGTGGTTTAGCCTGCAATATCTCAGAAACTCTGAGCATTGTAGCGAGCGAGCACTCTGAGACGATAAAATAACCACGATCTAGACAAGAAGTGCAGTGCAAGAAGGGATAAATCCATGCTTTATTGGGGAAATTTATCAGATAACTCGGAAAAATTAAATAACAAAATGAAATTAAGTGTGCAGATACTCAAAGGGAGCGTGTAGGCAGTGCTCGGTGCAGCAGAATTTCCTTTCATCGCAAAGCAGGAAGATGGTGGTCACACGAGGAAATGGCGTACAGCTCGTCTAGTCCACTCGGCAGTCACAGAGAATATGCACAGGGTAAAGGATAAAACGAGAGTGTCTCAGTATTTAGTTCCATGTAGCCTCACTCACCCTCATGTGCCGCCACTTCTTTTTTAAAGCCCGTCGCCGCAGACTGGAGAGAGAATAATCATCTCTTTCCAGATGTGGTGGGTAGCCACAAATGCCACTGCCCCCCCAGCTCTGAGCTCTTGTCATATCGACGGGAGAGAGCATCCATGCTTCGCCCCAGGCTGATTCAGCACCTTCAAAGAGAAACCTTGCAAAGACAGAAACTAACGAGTTATCTTACTGTTAGTTTCTTTATTTCTGAACAGCCATTGCAGGGGGGCATGATCCTTAATCGAGGTGAGTGGTCGTCTTGCGAGGTAGTGTCTTAACTTCTCCATGGCCCATTTTATGGCGAGGGCTTTCCTTTTGATGGCCGCGTAGTGCTGCTCAGTGGGGTTCAGCTGATGAAGAGGATCGGATGCTCCTCACCGTCAAACTCCTGAACTAGTACGGCCCCCAGTCCTGTTTCAGAGGCGTCAGTCTGCACCAGGAAGGGTCTGTCGAAGTCCGGATTCCTCAGCACGGGAGAGCTTATTAACGCGGTCTTGAAGTCCTAGAAGGCTTTCTCTGCAGCTGGAGTCCATCAGACCGCCTCTGGTTCCCACTTCCTGGTGAGATCTGTGAGGGGGGAAGCTAGAGAGGCGAAGTCAGGCACAATGCGTTGGTAGTATCCTGCCAGCCCAAAGAAGGCACGTACCTGTTTCTTGGTCTTGGGGCCTCGGGTAGTTCCGGGTGGCTTCCACCTTCTTCTCCTGGGGCTTCAGCAGGCCCCGGCTGATGCTGTAACCCAGATAGTGTGCTTCTGTCAGCCCCAGGTGGCACTTTTTTGGGTTCACCGTAGGCCCAGCCTGCCGCAGCTCATCGAGGACCCTGCGGAGGTGATACACATGATCTTCCCAAGTGGACGAGTGGATAATGACATCGTCCAGGTAGGCTGCTGTGAAGCTCCAGTGAGCTTGTAGCACGATGTCTATTAGAATTTGGAATGTGGCTGTAGCTCCATGCAGCCTGAAGGGGAGGACCCGGTACTGCCAGTGGTCAATGGCAGTACTTAAAGGTGGTCTTTGGTCTGGACACGGGTGAGAGTGGTACCTGCCAGTAACCCTTAGTCAGGTTGAAGATGAAGTGGGCTCTCCCCAGGCGTTCCGCCAAATTGTCCACTTGCAGCATAGGGTCGGCGTCGAATTCAGAGACCTCGTTGAGTCTGCGGAAATCATTACACAGGCGGAAGATCCCGTTGGGCTTGGTCACCATGATGATGGGTATGGACCAAGGGCTGGTTGACTGCTCGATGACACCATTATACAACATCTGCTGAACTTCGCGCTCAATAGCTTGGCATCGGTCTCCGGCACACGGTAAGGCCGCTACCTGACGACCACTCTGGGAGGCGTCCTGATACTGTGCTGGATGACCTTGGTCCACCCGGGCTCTGTGGAGAGTCGTTGTACTGATCCTCCAGCTCCTCCAAGTCTTGCCTCTCTGATGGTGTCAGGTTTGGTTCCTTCTCCACCATCTCCCAGGCACCTGAAACACAGAACAGACCAGCCCCCACATCAGCTATCGGTTCTCGCCAGCATTTCAACAAATTGACATGGTAAGTCTGGGTCTCAGCACGCTTACCTGGCTGTTCCAGGCGGGTGTTAACCGGGCCTACTCTCTCCACTATGGTGTAGGGGCCAGCATGCCAGGAACTTACACGCGGTGTTGGGGAGTAGGAGCAGCACTTGGTCATTGACGTGGCATTTGCATGGTTGTACCCACCTGTTGTACACACACTGCTGCTCCCTCTGGGCTGTTGCCATGTGCTCCCTGATGTGCTTAGTTGATGTGACATAGTTGATCAGAGAGCGGTAGGGAGACTGCTGTGCCTCCCAAGCCTCCCTGGCAACATCCAGGAGTCCCCGGGGTTGCCGTCCAAACAAACACACAGGGGAGGAGCAGGTCCCAGTTACGTTTCTCAGAGTTGATGACCCAGCGGAGCATGTTTCTCGGGGTTTGATTGAAGCGCTCGGAAGGGGAATGCGAGTTGCGGTCACCAGTTTGTAGGCGCTGACATTGGCAGAACCGCTGCACCTCGGCCACCATTCCCAGCCAGTGGAAGCGAGCCTGGATCCTCTCGAGGTGTTGTGTGCTCCCTGTGTGTGGGCATGAGCCGGGTACAGAATGGAGTTGATCATGGAACGTGGCACCACCAGGCAGTCCGTAGGCTCGCCGTGCCTTTGGCAGTGGTAGTACAGGAGACCATTGTGGACTCTGAAATACGAGGTGGGGAATTGGCCTCTAGTGTGCTGTTCCTCGCCATTGATTTTTAGCACCTGGCTCCAGCAGTGCTTCAGCTGCTCATCTGCCTTTTGCTCTTTCCCGAAACTTTGGTCCCAGGTCATCTGCTGGCTCACACAGAAGAGAGGGTTAGTCTCGGGGCTGACTCACCTTCTCACATTCTCCACCTGGAAGGCGGCTGCAGGCACTGCTGGGATTCGGTGATGGGCAGTCCCCCCTGGATCGGGGGGCCATCTTCTCCGACTCCTCTCCAAACAATGCCTCCTGGAGGCCAGGCCAGTCTTGATCTATGAGGAGAGGAACTGGGAGATTTGGGATTAGTCTCGGAGTGACAGGCCACTCACCTCTCCGATGCACTAGGCGAACCTCCACGGCCAGCACCTCATGCACGTCCCCATGGACACACATTACCAGGACCCGCCCTAGGGCACGGGGGGTGGCCGGCATTGCTGAAGGCCTCACTAGGGTGGTGCTGCTGCCAGTGTCCAGCAATGTGGTCATGGCATGTCCCTCAATTTGGATGGGCGCAGACGGTGTGGTCAGCGCCTCCAGCTGGAGCCAGCGCTTTTTCTACAGAAGCGCATTGGCCCTCGCCGGTGAGGAGCGGCGCGAGAAGCCACGGCTGGGGAGGAGCACTTGCTCTTAAGGAATGGAGGGGCAGCGTAGCCACAAATGCCACAGCATTTATACTAGACAGAAATTGAAGGCATACAAGTCTCTTGAGCCTTCATACTTTGTTGTTTGTGAGTGCATTCAAGATGCAAAGTTTTCTGATTAAAGCACTGAGAACTTCAAAATTTAAGCTCCTCAGAACAATTATCCCTCTTAATCACTTGTGACCCCAATGTTCTACTGTTTCCCTGGAAATATGTCCAATTCCATAGTATTTGGTAAAAATAATGTGTTTATGAACACTTTTCCAATTCTAACACCCAACATCACAACACGACATTTTAGAAAATAAATTCTGGCTTGCACTTCAAAAAATCACTAAAAGCTTCCGCTATGTTTTTGCAACTGGGAGGTACAGCTGATATTGCAGTGATGTGTCTCAGAGGTCTATACATATGTTACTTGTTTATGATAAATGGAGATTTGTGTATCCAGAACATTACCTTGGACTGCAAGTTTTTGTCAATTTACTTTTAACATATTTGCTTCCTTTATCTTGATGACTGGGATCAAATATCTTACTGTAAAAGCACATGGAGATGCTTCTATGTATGATGTGTCTAAAGAAACACTTTCACCTTATATTGCCTTAAATAGTACAAAGTTTTGTGCTGTGCCTGTCATAAACAAATGGAATCTCTCATATAACAGGGTATATGCCTCCCTTTCCAGATCCTGAATCTGAAATTTCGATTCACATCCCAAACATCTTTACTCCTCCTTACTCGTCTTCAGGCCCCTCAGCTGGTATGGGGCAGCATTTTTCTAGCAAAGAACTACATGAGGCTGCACAGCATGTACTTGACAGCACAGAGATGTTGAAAGGTGGAGAGGAGCAGCTCCTGAACAGCTGTGAATCAGCCAAGACAGTCAGTGATTCTCAGGATGTAGTTGATGAAGTACCTCAGGCATCCTCCATAAGCATAGGAGAAGAACAGGAAGCTCAAACAGTGCAGGAGGGCAGTGTCGGCACTAACTCAATTGGAGAAGAGGCTCTGCGAAGGCCTGACAGTTTAAAAGGCATCCAGTCTTTTCAAAGGAGCCACAGCGACCTTGCCAGCCTAGGTCTAGCCTTTCCAGCACAGAACACTTCTCTGGCTATTGCCCGCTGGCCCAGCATAACTGATCGCACTGGCCCAAATGATGATGCGGAGAGCTACACCTACTCTCCTGGCTATGACCAAACACACAGCAAGACCAGTGACGGGTAAAAATTATCTCAGCAGTTTTTTATTCTTAATTATGAAGAGCCTTATATCACTATTCTGGTGCACACTACATTCACTATTTGTATTCGTGATATGATTAGCCATAACCATACTTGTTAATATCTTATCCATTATTTAGAGCAATTATTCATTTTGAGCTTCCCATAGAATTGTAAGAAGATTTTGCTCCAAATCACTTATTTACTTTTTTTTTCAGGTCTGGTTCAGAAGACTTTGTGGTTCTGATCTGCTGTGGGCTTTATGATCTTCTCAGAGTTGTCTTGCTACTGCTTCCGGATCTCATGCTGGAAGAGGTGATGGACAAACTGATCCAGCCTGAAGCCCTTGTTGTCTTGGTTAACCACCCATCCCCTCTCATTCAACAAGGGGTCATAAAGGTACTTAAGTCAAAATTTTCTCACTTTATCCACTCTTTAAAATCAATTCTTTCAGATGATGATGACAGAAACTTGAGTCAAGTAACTGAGCAAGTAATATTTCAGTAATTTATGATTCTTCCTTCTGTATTGCACTGATATAGCTTAAAATATTTTATAAATTTTACAAGGAAACTACTTAACCCAAATTTTGTTCTGTTGTAGACGTTGAACATGGGTGTGACTAAATGTAGCATTGGCTGTCTTTATCGGCTTACTTATATTATCAGCTTAGAATGCAGGGCTAAACTGCTAATTTAGACTCATTATTTTGTAATGAGCCACATCATTCTCATGACATTGTCCACATCATTCTATCTACAACTTATTTGTTTGCAATGCAAATTTGCAAAAGTTTAATATGTAAAACAGATTTATGGAACTTATGGTCTTACAAAAGTTACGTATGAGAAGCTAATTATTGCCAAGTTGACCATGAACGTAGTATGAAATATCCTCACACATTTTTTGAATGATGTGTCTAATTTAGCTTCATTAAAGAATGGTTGTATTATTTATATAATAAAGAGCATCTTAGCTGTAGTTCATTAACCACAACCTAAAAATATCTCAAATGTTGCTAGCATTTAGTATGAGGGGCCGCTTAGGAAATAATTCAGACTTTTGTTACACAAATATATATGAAACACATTCACATGTGAAACTTTCACACACGCATCCATACTACTGAAAACTCACACACATATATGTGAAACACTCGTATAGACACGTGAAAAACACATTCACACACACACACACACACACACACACATATGAAATGCACATGCAGATACATGTGAAACTAGCTCACACATATGAAATGCTCATTCACACACACACACGAATGAACTACATGCACAAACACATATGAAATGCTCATACACGTACAGGTGAAACGAACTCTCACACACATATGAAATACATTCACACACGCATATATGAAATGCTCACACATGAAATGCTCACACACATACAGGTGAAACGAGCTCACACACATATGAAATGCTAATTCCCACACTCATGAAATACATGCATATATATGAAATGCTCACACATATATGAAATACTGATATAGACACATGTGAAACGGTCTTGTGACCTTTTCACATGTGTGTGTGAGTTCGTTTCACCTGTATGTGTGTGAGCATTTCATATACAGTGGAGCAAAAAAGTCAGCCACCAATTGTGCAAGTTCTTCTAATTAAAAAGATGAGAGAGGCCTGTAATTTTCATCAAAGGTATACCTCAACTATGAGATACAAAATGAGAAAAAAAATCCAGAAAATCACATTGTCTGATTTTTAAAAAATTTATTTGCAAATTATGGTGGAAAATAAGTATTTGGTCTTAATCTCCCTCGATCTGGGCCTCCACGCAAGATCTTACCCCGTGGGGTCAAAATGATCACAAGAACGGTGAGCAAAAATCACAGAACCACACGGGGTACCTAGTGAATGTTACTTTGGTCCCAGCTCTCTAGTTGAGGTATACCTTTGATGAAAATTACAGGCCTCTCTCATCTTTTTAAGTGGAAGAACTTGCACAATTGGTGCTAAATACTAAATACTTTTTTGCCCCACTGTATATCTGTGTGTGTGTGAATGTGTTTGTGTGTGTGAGTTCGTTTCACCTGTATGTGTGTGAGCATTTCATATGTGTGGGCCATGTATTTCATATATGTGTGAGCATTTCATATGTGTGGTCCATGTATTTCATATATGTGTGAGCATTTCATATGTGTGGTCCATGTATTTCATATATGTGTGAGCATTTCATATGTGTGGTCCATGTATTTCATATATGTGTGAGCATTTCACACACACACATGAAATGCTCACACACATATGAAATACTCATATAGATGCATGTGAAACGGTCTTGTGAGCTTTTCACATGTGTGTGTGAGTTCGTTGTATGTGAGCATTATGTGTGTGAGCTCGTTTCACTTGTATGTTTGTGAGCATTTCATATGTGTGTGTGAGCATTTCATGCGTGTGTGAGCATTTCATCTGTGTGAGTGAGCATTTATTTCATATGTGTGTGAATGAGCATTTCATATGTGTGTGAGCTTGTTTCACCTGTGTGTGAGCATTTCATATTTGTGAGTGCATGTATTTCATATATATATATATGTGTGTGTGTGTGTGTGTGTGTGTGAATGAGCATTTCATGTGTGTGAGCTCGTTTCACCTGTATGTGTGTGAGCATTTCGTGTGTGTGTGTGTGAGCATTTCATGTGTGTGTATGTGAGTTCGTTTCACCTGTATGTATGTGAGCATTTCACTTGTGTGTGTGTGAGCATTTCATGTGTGATTGTTAATGTTTCATATGTAGTGAGTTCGTTTCACCTGTATGTGTGAGCATTTCATGTGTGTGTGCATGTATTTCATATGTGTGTGAATGAGCATTTCATGTGTGTGTGAGCTCGTTTCACTTGAATGTGTGTGAGCATTTCATATATGTGTGTGTGAATGTGTTTCATATGTGTGGGAGTTTGTTTCACCTGTATGTGTGTGAGCATTTCATGCTTCTGCCTTCTCCCAACAGCAATTTTGAGATTTCTCCATAAGTGTTCAATCGGATTTAGATTTGGACTCATTGCTGGCCACTTCAGAACTCTCGCTTGTATTCAACCATTTCTGGGTGCCTTTAGAAGTGTGTTTGGGGTCATTGTCCTGCTGGAACACCCACGACCTCTGACGCATACACAGCTTTCTGACACTGGGCCCTACATTGCACCCCAAAAGCTTTTGGTAGTCTTCAGATTTCATGATGCCTTGCACACAGTCAAGGCACCCGGTGCCAGAGGCAGCAAAACATCCCCAAAACATCATTGAACCTCCACCATGTTTGACTGTAGGTACTGTGTTATTTTCTTTTCAGTTTCTGTAAACAATAGAATGATGTGCTTTACCAAAAAGCTCTACCTTGGTCTCATCTGTGAACAAGATGTTCTCCCAGAAGGATTTTGGCTTCCTCAAGTACATTTTGGCAAACTCCAGTCTGGATTTTTTATGTTTCTGTGTCAGCAGTGGGGTCCTCCTGGGCCTCCTGCCATAGTCTTTCATTTTGTTCAGATGTTGACGGATAGTTTGAGCTGACACTGTTGCACCCTGAGTCTGCAGAACAGCTTGAATTTGTTTAGAAGTTGATTGGGGCTGTTTATCCACCATTCGGACTATCCTATTCTTTTATCAATTTTTCTCTTCCGTCCATTTCCAGGGAGCTTAGCTACAGTGCCATGCGTTGTATACTTCTTGATTATGTTGTGCACAGTGGACAAAGGAACATGAAGATCTCTGGATATGGACTTGTAGCCTTGAGATTGTTGATATTTTTCCACAATTTTTGTTCTCAACTCCTCAGACAATTCTCTGCTCTTCTTTCTGTTCTCCATGTGGCACACACAGACACACAACAGAATATTGTGGCACACACAGACACACAACAGAAAGGTTGAGTCAACGTTTCTCCATTTTAACTGGCTTCAGGTGCGATTGCTATATTGCCAGCACCTGTTTCTTGGTACACGTGCGTTTAAACAAGCATCATATGCTTGAAATAAAACGATTTACTCACAATTTTGAAAAGGTGCCAATAATTTTGTCCGGCCCAGTTTTTGAGTTTTTTGTGAAATTATGTCAAATTTGGCTTTTTTCTCTGCTTTTTTTAGTTGATCCAATGCACATGAAGGAAATAAACATGTGTATACCAAAACATTTGTAATTGCAATAGTCTTCTGGGAGAAATGGTGCATTTTCTGGAAAAATTCCAGGGGTGCCGATAATTTCAGCCATGACTGTATGTGTGGGATCTGTGGTAGCTCAGTGGTTAAGACATTGGACTAGTGATCAGAAGGTCATGAGTTCAAGCAAATATTCACATTGAATGCTCAAAGATGAAAAACAAAATAGCATACAAAAAAAAGTAGAAAAAAACTACACAAAAATATTACAATGTGCGACCCAACTGAGTCATTGATTCAATAAGCCTTCTAACAGGTTTAACAACCCTACCAAATCTAGTAACCCTAGATAGTGCATTCCCACTAGAATTAGAAGGAGGCAAGGAAGAACAAAGAGGGTTGAGACAGGGATCAGCTAAATAGGAAGAACCATGTGTGATCCGAGGGAATAGACTCCTCAACAACAGTCAAGTCTGCATTAGCCTCCGTCTCAAGTAGCTGACTACTGACCCAAGAAGAAGTGCAGTCCCTAACAGAGACTGAAAGATCAGGAAGAAAATCTGCAGGAGCTAACTCAACGGCAGAGACACTGGCGTCCCCCATTAACTCAATCTGATAACCAGCTGCCGAAAGCAACTCAGGACGTGCGTCACCTGAACACGAAATGGCCTCTTCTGACCAAGACTCGGGCAGAGGCAAGAAATTAACCTGTAGCAGCAAGTTGTGATGAACCACCTTCTCAGCACCATGTCAGTCACTGATCCTGTAAATGTGCAGATTCGGATTCGCAGCTACTACTGTGTACAGAGTCGACTCCCATCTATCAGCTAATTTGCGCTTGCCCCTCACACCTTTGTTTGCCACAAGCACAGAGTCCCCAACTGACAAAGAGCAACC
>JAQQZU010000038.1:21317404-21351670 GCA_030068025.1 Parauchenoglanis punctatus | reverse complement strand
CAACCGGCAGTCTTGGTATTCGACCGAACATCAAATAAAATGGAGCAAAGCCAGTGGTCTCATGTGTCGTGCAATTAAAGCGAAACTCAGGGACTGCATCTGTGGCTATTTGTGCTTTGCCTCCAAAGGTAGCTATCGCAACATGTTCCCTAACGTACAGTTGAACCTCTCTGTACCACCATTACCCCATGGGATGTTAAGGAGTAGTGTGGGATTTGTCAACTGCAGCTAAGGTCAAGAGCTTCACCACAAGGACACGCTTGCCCCGTCTACGCAAACACTCATCAACAGCATCAATAGACTTGTTAAGCCGAATCCAATAATCAAGAGCAGACTCACCAGCTCGCGGGATGGTACTATAGAAATCTTTCATGGGCATGGTGGGATGGACAATGTCACTAAAATGGTGTTGGAGAATGTCAAAGACAGAAGTGGGCAGACCCTCCAATGTCAAACCGGAGTTGCTACGTAGGGAAACCTTAACAACATCCCTGGCCCTACCAGTCAACCTGCTCATCACAAAATCAAAGAGCGCGGGCGTATTGTACGACATCTTAGCAGCATAGCGTTCCATCATCTCAGACCATTCAAGTATAGATATTTTGTCAGACCCATCGCCCCTAAAGAAAGGAGGTGGGTCTGAGCTTGGTTGGACTATTACCTTCAGCTGTGTGGCATCAATACCACCACTTGACCCCTGAAATACAGAAGTCGAGGATTGACTGCTATTACCCGGTTGGAGTACAGGGGACAAGTTAGCTGCTATGCTATCCCCAATCTGTTTGGCCAAACCACTAATGAGACTGTCCAAAGCGTCAGCGGAGGCAAGTTGTGTCATGTTGCTCTGAGCACCTGAAACTGGTGTGGAGCTAACGGGGATCACTGGGGAGCCCACATTGCACTGGGTTACTGATCTACCACGATCCCCTGCAATAGGTGAAAACCCATCCCCATTATCAAACATGAACAGCCCTCGCCCCCTACCAGAACTACCACTACTTGGCATTATACCAGGGCTAGACAATCCCCTCATTCTAAACGAGCTCTCCTCCTGCATAGTTTCGCCAACATCCATGACATCCATGAAGGAAAGAAAAGAAAAAAGAGAAAAAGAAAAGGAGGTAGTAACACTGTTTTAAAGCACACAATTAATTATTATAAAACAAAGACTTCAATCCCATAACATACACTAAACATGTGCACATAATTCACAATCTGCCCAAAAGGGAGAAAAAAAAAAATACATGTCACAAACTATGCATCAAACAGCCAACTGCACATTAATGCCCTTAAGATAGCACTTAGCAGAAAAAAAAGAGAGAAAAAAAAGCCTTTAGCATGTCACTAAAACACAACACCCAAAATGTTTTAAATACACACCTATATAATTCATTAATACACTTTAAACAGACTGCCTAAGGAACAAGTATAGCTAAGCTGTTAAGCTTTTTTCTTTTCATTTAATTAGAAAAAAACCCAAAAAAAACCTAACGCGCGAAAGACAACAGGGAAAAAACAAAATGGCGCGTCGCTAACAGGCCTCGTGCTCAGCGCATTGTCGTCTTCTCTTCTCTCAGCGCGAGAAATCTAACACACAAATCCGGGTCACGACACCAAATGTAACCGGCGTGGAAGTTATACCTCTAAAATCCCCACGGCTAACCCCAAGTTCTCGTTTACTCTGCGTTGTGTTTTTAATTGTTTATACTTATATTGTGTGTGAATGTGCTGAAGAAGGAAGAGAGGAACCCAGCCTTTGCAATTCACCATCAGACGCAGTCCTCTTTATTGTCCACACTCTGCTCTGCTCTCATGAAGTAACCTGCTCTCTGGGAATAACCAGCCAAGAGAGCTGCTGTCATGAAGTCACCAGCCGAGAGAGGGCAAGAGAACATACAACACGCAAAACAATAACAAGAACCGATAAAATTCAACAGTGTAAAATAAAATACTTTAAAGGTAATTAAAAATAAAATATAAAAGCTTTAGCACACGCCAACACTCACCTGCTCTCATGAAGTCACCAGCCGAGAGAGGGAGAGAGGCGGGGCTTACAAGCTTTTATACTGAACCCAGGGGGGTTATGGGTAGACACGTAACAAAATAAAAGACTACATAACCAAATAAAAGTAACCACAAACATTTAACTGAAATGAAACAGAATTGTGTAATTATACACACATTTACCCTGTTACACAATCAAGGCCCTTAACCTTCACTGCTCACTTGTATAAAATAAGATGTATGTAAATCGCCCTGGATAAGGGTGTCTGCCAAATGACAAATGTGAATGTGTTTAATATGTGTGTGAGCATTTGATGTGTGTGCATGTATTTCGTATGTGTTTGAGCTCTTTCACGTGTGTGAGTGTTTCATATACAGTATGTGTGTGTGAGGTAGTTTCACATGAATTCATATGTGCATGTGTGAATTTGTTTTTCTCACGTATGTGAGTTTTCAGTAGTATGGATGCGTGTGTGAAAGTTTCACATGTGAATGTGTGTTTCTTATGTGTTTGTGTAATAAAATTCTGAATTATTTCTTAAACAGCCCCTCTTAGTTTAGTGTGATTTCCTCGAACAGTGAATGTCAGACTTTGACCAAGTTGTTAGACAGCTATATACCACATTAAATGGGTAAAAGTCTAATCAATAATACATGGAAAAGTGCTTCTTAGTGCATGATTTGCTTACATACAAAAAAGGCTCATGCCACAACACATTGGTGCCATCACAAGTGTCAAAGTAGTATTGCCAAACCTTTTCGCCAAGCACAATAGTATGTATCTATGCATTAGAGAAATAATTTATAAAGCTAACAATTTTTATACTGTGTGGTTATTGTATGTTTAGATGTGAAATATTTTAACAATGTCATTATGGATCATATCACTGCAATGTAACAGTTTAACACAGATATGTTTTTCTATGGTTGGTGAACCCAAAACTCTATAGGGTGGTCAAGAAGCATGAACCCCAATGGGTGTTATTCTGCCCTGTTTTTTAATTTTCCTTTCCTTTTAAGTATGATCATCAAAAGTCTTTTCTAGAATCAGATCAACATCATCACTGTCTGGCATTTCCTGCCAAATAGTGCTGGTGTGTTTGCAAACGATCCAATTCTCCTAAATGGCTGTTTGATAAGGAAAAAGGGAATCTTATGTAGAAGCCATTCTTTTTATCATTGTGCCCAAATTTCACTGAGAGAGTGTGAGTGAGACACTCATAGATGTCCAAACTTTAGTGTGTGTCTGTTAGCTCAAGTCATAAAATCTCTCAAAAAAAATGCTGACAAAACCTTTTGTACCATCATTCAGTATTCATTCTCTTACTCTGTAAATAAAATGATTATATTATTTTTCTTTGAGTCCAAATCTATTAGTAACTTGTGGGGCTCTGCTGACATAACCTAGTCAGGTTAACATTAGGTGAAATACCTAGTTGTTCCAACAGCCACTGACTAATTTATACAGTATATCAGTGTCTTTTCAACCTGTTGTGAGAAAAAGGGTTTGCTGATTAATGTTTTGGTTAGCATTTTTTTTGGCTTAATTTTAAATGCAACTGACCAACATGAGAAAATGGCTGGTTTTCTTATTTAATCATTTTAACCCTGAAATGTAAAATGAGATGACTGCTCTCTCAGTAGCCTACTACTAACCATTTCCTGCTGAACTGTACCCTCAGCTTCTGCTCCAGCTCTCAAACCAGCAGCAAAAACCGTTTTGATGACCATTAACATCTAGCTAGCCTAAATAATCCAGAATTTACGTTAATACACAAAACAAATTTACTGAGAATCATATAGTATATTTTTTAATTATAGAAATCATTGGATCAGAAAAGTTGGCTGTAACATTAGCCAGCTAACATAATTAGCTATCTGTCAGTAGGCTAATCTACCTGATAGCAAATAATGATGATGTCAAATTTTACACAGATTAACTACAACATAGTTAAATAACACTGTACTTAGGTTAACAAGGGTAACTGTAATGTCAAGAGAACATAGAACGTAGTCGGGGTGTGTGTACGTGTGTGCGTATGTGTGCGCGCGATTGTGTGTGTGTGTGTGTGTGTGTGTGTGTGTGTGTGTGTGTGTGTGTGTGTGTGCATTTGGTAAGAATCAGAATGAGACCGTTGAAAAGCAGCCCTACAGAGGTAATGAGAATGATGGGGAGGGGGAAGGGGACTGAGGATCAGATTAGAGCGAACCCAAATTGTCAAATTTGTCGAAGTCTCACCTTTCAAAAGGGAAAGTAACCTATAGCCAGCAGGACAGATTTGGGGTTATAAAAAAATATAGGGGTCTCCAGCCCAATAGCCCAATTAACCTTTAATATCAAAATAGAGTGAATGCAGGTAAAGTGGGACATTTCCTATTATACAACATAATTTCTATTACTGTTACTGACCAAGGATGTTTAAAGGGCTACAGCAAGGTCTAGAACATGGGTTAGTTACTCCAACAAAAATGTTGCGTTTTTTTCCAATACACACAGCTTCTGGATGCATATTTTAGTCGAGCCCAAAAGGAACAGAAAGAAAAGTTCATAAGGAATCATGGCTTTTCTCTGCTGGCCAACCAGTTGTATCTGCACCAGGGTACCCAGGGTGTGTTGGAGTGTTTTCTGGGGATGTTGTTTGGCCGGACTGTAAGCTTAGAGGAGAAGTGAGTATCTTGCATTTAATTCACTTTATTCAAACCTTTATGTGCTTAGATTATTTATTCAGAGACAACCCTCTCATTATGCTACTGAAACCAAGAAAATTTGTTTCTTTAACTGATTTAATTTGTTCTCTTCTTTGACCTAGCCTTGACCTAGGAGACATGGAAAGTGTTTCTCCATTCAGAAAGCGATCTGTGGTGCCCATCCTGGGGCTTTTGGAAAACTCTTTGTATGAAAACTCGTTGGTCCACAATGCCTTATGTGTGCTACTGCAGCTGCTGAATGCATGCCCGAAACTGGCAGATATACTGCTGGACCATGGCCTCCTCTATGTACTCATCAACACCCTGTCCACTCTTAATGGCCTGGAGGATGGGTAATGATAATTATTAATATCTTTTCCCTCTATCTTCTCTATCTTCTGTAGAGTTTGGAATGAGGAACCATGTTATGCTGTGGATACAGGACCTGAACAAATATAGCGGAATATAAATTAAGAAAGTAATTAAACAAATAAGTAAGCAAGAAAGTTAAATACTGAAACTTATTTTTCATTTATAAGTGAAGTGTAATTTCATTCACAGGATGCTTTTATTTACATGGACAGAATTAAATAAGGAAATTGAAGAACAATCCCAGGTTGATGTATATTATTATTATCTAACAATTTAATTATCTTCTGAAGGGCATATCACTCCCTTCAAAAGCTGAAAGCATGGGGGATTAGTTAGGTGGCGATATGAAAGAGAAGAGGCCAGACAGTCAGTCTGCTTAACGGTATTGTTTTTCTATGAAAATTCTGGAGTATCATGATTGCATTCCTTGTTTTTTTTTTTTTGTTTTTTTTTAAAATACAGGATTCCTCAAAATGACTACCGACTTCTTGTATGTGACATACAGCAGCTGCTGGTGGCAGTGACTATCCATGCCTGCAGCTCATCTGGCTCCCAGTACTTTCGCATCATTGAGGATCTCATCACCTTACTGGGTTTTATGCAGGGCAGCAAAGTATATCGCACTCAGGGTAACTGACACTTGTTATTAAGTACTTGAACTATTCTAATATTGCTAGGAAATTATCCATTAAAACTTCTCTATATCTACCAATTAGAAATGGCTAGGACTTTGCAGTTCCGTGTCCTCCTATCAGCCATTGACTTCATTAAGACCACGGCTAATCAGGACCCTCGGACATTGAGCACCTCTGTCCACGTTTCTACCTCTCTGCAGCACACTGTCCATCAGAAGCGCCAAAGCATTGCAGGTAAGAACCGTCGATGTAAGTACAGTTTAGACTTGGTCTGTTAATGCACAGTAAAATTGTTTGATCTCTATATTGTCCTTTATATGCTCTGTAAAAGATTTTAATATATATTAATATATATATACGAGTATGCTAGCCATCAAGGACTTCTTCTCCTGACCAGTTCTAGCTCCTGACCAGTCTGAACATAGTCTGGTTTGGCTTGGTTTCTTGGTTTGGTCACTATTATTCCTCTGCATGTATTCAGAGTGAATCCATTAGGGAAGTTCAAAGCGAAACCCCATCATGCATATCTAGATAATGTTTATTTATATTAATAATAATATTTAACTAACTCAATATCTAACTCAGTTCTATTGGATCAAAATAGGATGAAAATGTGTACAGATTGGTGTTCTCAAGGATAAGGTTGGGATCAAGAACCAAATATGATATCTTCATGATTACAATAATGTACTCAAATTGTTATTGTGTTTTTAACCTTACCTGCCCACCAAGGTTCAGTGGGCCTGAAAGACTACACAATTTCCCATATCCCCCGGCAACACTACTGCTTCTATGTCCGAGCACCCTCTGCATTCAGCTTCCTGTCCCAGGATAGCCCTGTCCCAAAATGAATTCGCCTCCTATTTTTTCCCTCTGATCAGGTAGTCTTTTGGAAAATGTATGCACTAATAGAGACAGCACCATCCTCTCTCACAATATTGGCTCTGAATGCTGTGGACTGAGGGCCCTTTTGCACTGATGCTGTGGTTGTTCCAGAGCCAGTTCCATACTTTTCCACTGCAAAATTCAATTTGATTCAATTCAGTTGAGCATTGGCACAATAAACTTGTGGGATATTGATCTGTCCAGTTAGGAAACATAAGTGATTGTGAATCAGTTTCACCTGCTTTGATGCAAATGAAAGCAATATCAAGTGGACAGGAAGGGCAATAGCAAGTCAACCCCTTAAAAAGGAATGGTTTTGCAGGTGGTGACCACAGACCATTTATCTCTCCTCATCTTTCCTGACTGATTTTTGTGTAGTTTTGCCTTGTCACTACTGGTAGCATGAGGTGGTACCTGCAGCCCATTCAGGTTGCACAGGTAGTCCAGATGTTCCAGGATGGCACATTCATACAATCTCAAGAAGGTTTGCTGTGTCTCCCAGCATAGTCTCAAGAGGACAAGAGGAGGAGACACCAGAAGATAGGCCTTTATATGAGGAGAGCTGGACATCTATGTCCTGTGCCATTGTTGCAGAACCGCTCAGGTCAACAGCAGTCCAATGTCATCTTCACAGTTCTAGGTGTATATTGAAGCAATTCATATGAGGTCATCCTCAACAGGAGCAAGTAGTTTTCAAGTGTTGATAGCTCCATCCAGAAGAAGGACATCAGGATGGATCGGGCTGGTTCAGAATGCAGAGGGGTTAGGATCACTGGAATCTCAGGAGTAGACAGTCAGAGAGAGAAACAGATTTTTAGGTATGCTCATTGTCACGTAATGTTTATGGAACAGTGTATTTCGTGTGCTGAGTGCATTCAGGAACTCCGGCAAGACTAGCTATGACCACATAATAGGGAAAGCATCCAGGCATCCCAGTTTACCAAAACACCCTATGCCCAAGAACCCTCTAGATCTGTTCATTCACCTAATAAAAAGCTATTAACAAAAGGCTTGACTAAACAAATATGTTTTCAGCTTAGACTTAAACACTGAGACTGTGTATGAATCCTGAGCACTAATTGGATGGTTGTTTCATATGTTCCATAAGGCTTTATAAGATCTGCCTCCTGTTGTAGCCTTCACTATTTGAGATACCAAAAAATAGCCTGCACCTTCTGAACTAAGCAGGGATTGGGGATCATTAGAGACCAGAACTTTGCTCAGGTACTGTGGTGCGAGACCATTCAGTGATTTATTGGTCAATAGTAGTATATTATAATCAATGAAAATTTGATTGGGAGCCAATGTAGTGTAGATAAGATGGGGTTGATGTGCTCATATCTTCTTGTTCTTGTAAGGACACTTTCTGCTGCATTCTGGACTAACTGGAACTTGTTTATGCACCTACTGGTACATCCAAACAGACAGTTTTCTGCATTGTGCAGTTACATCATGTTTCTTATCTTAGCAATATTTCTGAGATTAAAGAAGGTTGTCCTAGTTATATTATCTACATGAGCTTCAAATGAGAGACTGGAGTCAGTAGTTACACTAAGGTCTTTTGCTTTTGCACATGGTGAAACAGAAGGGCAGATTTACTTACTTATTTCAAAAGAATAATTTCATACCATGCATTCTCAGTAATGTGAAAGCAACAGCAATGTGATGCAGCAAAGCATCCAGATATTCAAATTTCAATAAAAGTTGGCAGTTTCTGGTGATAGCTGAAGTGATCATTAGTGACACAACGTGGATGGGGTGATTGACACTTCAAAGTTCAAACTTCAAACTTTTAAAGCAATTTGGTGGCTACAAGAGGGATAAGAGATGCTGGTGTGTTTTAGGGTCCTTCTAAAATATTTTATTGGGAAAGGAGTGATCAAATAGGTGGTTATATTTATGGTCTGTAGCTAACTTATGTGGATATCACTACTCTGGTGATACCAGTGAAATAATGGCAGTAAACTAAACACAAGATTACTTGGTATTTGGGCGACATGAGACAAGAAACTGCTTCCAGTGTGAATGCAGAGTTTGTAAAATCAGCTCAGTTACAGCACTGCTGGTCTGGAACCAGGAACTAATAAATAAGAGATTTGGGGTAGGGTTATTTCCATAGAACCACTTAAGTAAATCAAGGTAATTTCATGTCTGCCATTAAAACAATATAGGTATACCATATATAAGATATATAAGATATACCACTTATAACAATATAAAATTAATTAATTACAAATTTGTTATACAAAATTTACAATATTCAACATTAAAATATTGCACACATGAATCACTGATCCCAGAACTATTTTACTTGAACTTAAAAAAGCTTGAACAAAAAGCTAAATAGGAGTTGCATTGTTGTCCAGGGCAATGTGTCAGGGCTGTCTGTGAAGAATTTATTTTATATTAAGAATTTATTTTATAGTAAAACATGTTCTAGAATTAAAAGTCTAACTTCTGAATACCTAATGGTTTGGTTCTCAAACTAGTGGAAACATAGGATAGTCTTTAAAAAGGCAAAACCAACTTTTCAGTGGAAAGGGGGTATGATTATCACTTATTTAACTGCAAGATTGCTAGTGTGTTATTACCAAATTATTTTTAATCTGCTGCCATTTTGACTGAATCCCAGAGAAAGGCATATACTACAGTGAAGTTCAATAATTCATGCAATATTTTTGAAATTGCAGAACAGTGAGTAGCTTAGCAAAAAGGTATTCAACAAACACTAACAAGTAGCATTAGCAACAAACTAGACAGTTAGCATTAGTTATAAATTTAATGTTGATGACTACCTTCTCAAAACACAATTTGAATGCTCAGTTTTATAGATTTAACCATGTACTGTGTCTATATATTAACTGATCTGAAGTGAATCCTGCCATTAACTGATTTAAAAGTAAAGAAGGGGTAATTTACATGTCTAAATCAACATAGGCAAATGGGAAACACTACCTCAAGTTGAAATTTGAAGTTAAGGGGTTGTTTTCAGTGGCTTGTACTGGTTGTAGGTGGGGAATTACAACACAGCATAATTATGCAGATATTTGAATTTTCCAAATTTTTTTGATTGAAAAATGAATTGTCACTGCCAGGATTTATCAGACTGACCGTATGTGTTATTTGTGTGTATGTGTGTGAATATGTGGCCCAGGTCAGCAAAAATTCTCCTTAGTACAATCAGATTCATTGCTGATGCGGATGCGCTCTGTGGCCAGTGATGAGCTTACCCAAATGATGCAACGGCGAATGAGCCAGGAAAACCCCATCAGAGCCAGTGAGACCGAGTTTATTCAGAGGCTACAGAGACTTGTGGTGCTGGCTGTCAACAGAATAATATACTATGGTAAATCTCCATATAGGCATTTTACTTACATTATTATTTATTCTTGCTTATTCCTTATTCTCTATCATACTGTATATGCTCAGCAACTTTTTGTACTCTGTCTTTTATGTTTGTGGGAATAATGTGGACATGCAATAACATCCAGAAGTTTCCTTAATCTACACTTGAGTGGATACTCTTATACTCTTGGGGTGATTTGGTTATTAAATCATGGTTAATTTGCTGAACAAATAGACAAAGTAGCAATTATGATATTTGAGTCTGGAAGACGGATGAATTAATTGTTTGAAATTATTTGAAAATACCCACACAATTTTATAATTGGGTGCTGTAACTAATCTTCTGATGCTTAGATAGCTGTACAAATGATAACTGAACTGCTGAAAAAGTTCATAAGTGGACTCCACATTCAGCTACTTACGTGTTATTGAATATAATAATATCTCACTGTTTAATTTGCTTTTTGTGCGCATCTTATTACTCAACAGACAACAGTAAGGATTTCCTTGACCTACTAAACTTTCCAGAGTCTCCTGATCACACAGTGAGCACATCCTTACATCCTGAGCAAATATCAGAGGAGAACAGCATCACACATCCTGCTTTCCCACTCGCTGATTTGAGATGTTTTCAGAAAGATCTTCTCAAGCTCATGATGGAGGGCCTAAAAATCGGGCTGGTTAGTGGAACATGCCATACTGATACATAGCATATATTTGTTTAATACATAATACTATACGCTCACTGTAAACTTTATTAAGTACACCTGAACATTCATGCAGTTATCTAATCAGAAAAATTATGATAAGATGATTATCTTACTTTGATTATAATTATGATTATCTTACCTTGTTGATAAGAGAGGTCAGAAGAAAACGACCAGATTGGTTCAAGCTGACAGGAAGGATATAGTAACTTAAATAACTGTGGTGAGCTGAAAAGCATCTCAGCACTCACAAAACATTGAACCTTGAGGTGCATGGGCTACTACTGGAGAAGACCATATGGGTTCCACTCCTGTCAGCCAAAAACAGGAATGTGAGGCTATCATGGGCACAGATTCATTGAAAATGGACAGTTGAAGCTTGAAAAAAGACCAGGTGATAATTTTTTCATTTTTTAACTATCCAGTTTTGATGAGACTGTGTCCATGATAGCCTTAAATTCTTCCAAAATCAAGGTTGATTAGGCCTGCAAGGTTAATTTTTAATGTTGCAGATCATGGTAGGATTTTACTTTTACTTTATTGTATCTTATTCCTGTGTAAAAGGAAGGGAAACAAACTGATATATTCAAAATTTATTTAATCTCCAGTTCTGCCATCAAATGCTCAGGAACCGAAAGCAGACAATTTTGATTGTCTTATTACAGACATAGCTTAGTGTTAATAACCCAATGCACTCATGCTAAAGGCCACATGCTAAAGGCCTTGCATAAACATTGTATGTCAAAACAGTGTTTCTGACCTGACTTTTTATTCCTCAGGGCAGTACGGGACACAGCGGAGCACCTCGACATCAATGGCGTCGCATACTCTGGTCCTGCAGGGACACATTTCGGGTTCAAATCGGTCGCATGCTGGTGCACACACTCAGTCCTGCACTTCCTCTAGAAGACAGAAAGAAAGCACTAGAGTTTGTCAATGAGCAAAATCATCCTGACATCCTCAGAGAAACCCTCAGCCCTGGACTTGAGGTGACCCATCTCAGACACAGCACAAGCACTTCATTTATTTATTTATTTTATTTTATTTTATTTCATTTATTTAACTCTTGTATTACATTATTATTATTATTATTATTATTATTATTATTTTTTTTTTTTTTTTTTTTTTATTATTATTACGACTACTACAGTGGTGCTTAAAAGTTTGTGAACCATTTGGAAATTTCTATATTTTTGCATAAATATTACCTAAAACATTATCAAATTTTCACACAAGTCCTAAAAGTAGATAAACAAAACCCAGTTAAACAAATGAGACAAAAATATTATGCTTGGTTATTTATTTATTGAGAAAAATGATCCTGTATTACATATCTGTGAGTGGAAAAGTATGTGAACCCTTAACTTCCAGACGCGCTTGTGCAATGATAAATAAACTAAACATTTTCCACTGGTTGATCAGTCCTGCATCAGCTTGGAGGAATTTTGGCTCATTCCTATATGTAGAGCAGCTCAGGGATGTTGGTGGGTTTCCATGAATTGCTCACAAACATTCCTATTAGATTAAGAGCAGGATACTGGCTATTCCAAAATGTTAATTTTATTCTTCCTTAACCATTGTATGGTAAAAAACAACTTTGTTCTTAGCGTCATTGTCTTGTTGCATGACCCACTTTCTTTCGAGATTTGGTTCATGCACAGGTGTCCTGACACTTTCTTTTAGAATTTGCTGGGCCAGGAAAGCTTGCCATCATTGCTTGTACATGGAATTCAGAATGAATTGTTCCAACAATGATGGCAAACTGTCCTAGTCCAGATGTAGCAAAACAGACCCAGTGAAGGATACTACCACCTCCATGTTTCACAGATGGGAAAAGATTCTTATGCTGGAATCCAGTGTTTTCCTTTCTCCAAACATAATGTCTCATCCATCCATAAAATTTTCCAATAGACTACTGACTTGTTCACATGATCTTTATAAAACTGGAGATGGGAAGCAATGTTCTTTTTGGAGAGCATTGGCTTTCTCCTAGCAACTCTGACATGCACACCATTGTTGTTCATTGTTCTCTTGTTGGTGGACTCATGAACATTAACATTAGCCAATGTGAGAAAGGCTTTTTGTTACTTAGAAGTTATCCTGCATTGCTTTGACACCTTGCAACTTATTACATGCCTTGCTCTTGGAGTGATCTTTGTTGGTAAATCACTCCTGGAGAATGTAAAAATGATCTTTCCATTATCGGTCTGACTGTGGAGGAGTTTAGAGTTTGGACGATTGGTTCAGTTCAAATTCTTTAGACATTGTCTTGTAACCTTTTCCAGCCTGATGAGCATCAACAACTCTCTTTCTGAGGTTCTCAGAAATCTCCTTTGTTCATGCCTTGAAACAGGTCCACAAGTGGAAACATCAGACTTTGATAGATCTCTTTTCTTTAAATATAGCAGGGCAACCACTCACAAAAGGTTGTCATACCATTGATTGAAAACACCTGACATCTTCAAATTCAATGCTAATCTTGGAGGTTCAATTTGCCTACTTACAGACATAAAACATTGAACTATTTTCCTTAGAGTATAAATACCAAGTACAATATTTTTTTCATTTGTTTAATTGGGTTATCTTTATCTACTATTAAGACTTGTGTGAAAATCTGATCATATTTATGCAGAAATATAGAAAACTCTAAAAAGTTCACAAACTTTCAAGCACCACTGTATTTTAGAGTAGTGGTTGTATTACTACTATTAGTAGGAGTACTAATACTACTAAAGGCTTTGGACTTTCTAGCTAGTAAGTATGTACCAAACGTAATGGTAAGGGAAAAGAGTACCCAGAAACAAAGTTTAACACCTGTATTAGATACCAACACCCAAACCGATATACACTTTGGTACATTATTCACCCACATCCACCTATTATACACAAAATATGCAAAAGTTAAGAGTCTTGGTCCTTGAGTTTAGTTAATCACCGTTTACAATGTTTTTATAGACTGTTTATAGTCTTTTCAGTATTTTGTGAAGTGTTAACATGTTCTAACAGTTATGGCAAAGCCTTAGTTTCATGGTTCTTGACTATATGGTTTTTTGATCTTTGTTTGGACTTTTGCAAAAACCTAGCCTTTGAAATATCTGTTTTATATGAGTGTTGGACTATTGAATGTTTTTGGACTTTGTTTTTGGACCTAGCCTTTGATGTACCTGCCTGCCTGGTGTTTTTGAACTTTGCATATTTTTGACCTTTCTTTGCCTCACGTGTTTGGACTTTGCCTGACCGTTAAATAAAATTTTTCTGCTTTTACATTCCCTGCCTACTTACCAGACAGAATGTTTTGCCATTCCCATTAATGTAACTGGAGAATCCAGCGAAATTTCTGCCACAGCCTTCCATGGATGCTCCTCAAGGAGCATCACCAAAGCATCCAGGAGCTGAACAAATGCCTGAGCCAACTTGCCCACACCGTCGCTCCATATGCTTGCAGCTCAGTGGCTGTTGCCCAAGTCTCCAGTCATTGCATCGCTCATCTTGACAAGTATGGAGGTGAGCCATCCAAGTGTAAGGGTCTCCTTCTCCAAAGTTCCCTGTATGTTGCCAGCCAAGCTTGGTTGACCGATCAACAGAAGATTGCACACTTCATCAGCAGCATGGCAGGCAACAGCCGGGGTGGGCAACCGCGGTTTTGGAATACCAAGATGCGGTGCTGACCTCCTACGATTGATTTCTTGAACTTTTTTCGCTGCAGGTTTGAACATTGTCTGGATTGAGGAGAGGCCCGAGAACACCCGTAGACTCTGTCCCAGAGGAAACGTTGTGCAGCAGAATATGCTCTGGAGTCTCACACTCTAGCCGCTGGGATTGGCTGAAACGAGCTTGCATTAAAAGCCGCCTTCCGCCAGAACCTTCGTGCCCCCATGAGGCCAATCCCTCTAACCTCATGTCTCATCAGTGCTTACGGCTTCCATGCGCTCCTCTAGTCTCCACTAGCATTGAAAGCCCTGAGACCCAGAGCCAAGTCCTGATCCCTGAAGTCTACCATTAATTATTGGAAGTTTTCAGCAATACCAAAGCCACCTGCCTGCCACAACACCGACTTTGATTGCGCCATTGATCATCTTCCAGGTACATCACCCCCATCCAACATGATTTACCCACTCTCAATCACAGAACAGTGTGCCATGGAGGAGTACATCCAGGAAGTGGTTATGCAGGGCTACATTCATCTCTCAACATCACCTGCTTCAGCTGGGTTCTTTGTGAAGAAGAAGGGAGGTGGACTCAGGCTGTGTATTGATTTACCTGGATTAAATCAGATCACCTCACATATCCCTATCCTCTGCCACTGGTGCTTTCAAGCCTTCAGCTTGACCTCCACAGTGCCTATAACTTGGTGTGTATCCATGAAGGTGATGAGTGGAAGAATGCTTTTAGCACCTCTAGTGGCTACTATGAGTATTGCATCATGCCTTATGGTCTGTAATGCACTTAAAGTGTATTTCAGTGCATCTGCTGGGATGGTTCATCACCAGCTATATACAGTTGGGTCCATACGTATATGGACAGTGACACATTTTTCATATTTATGCCTCTATACACCACCACAATGAATTTCAAATAAATCCATGAAGATGTCATTGAAGTGTAGAACATCAGCTTTAATTCAAGTGGTTCAACAAAATTACAGGAATCACAGACATTTTTAACATAGTCTCTCAATTTTCACAGGATCAAACTTAATTGGACAATTGACCGATAAGCAGATTCATGTGACTGCTATGGCCTGTTTCCATGTTATTTCATGAATTAAGGAGGTAAAAGGTCTCGAGATGACTTCAAGAGTTAAATTTACATTTGGCAGCTGTTCATGGGAATTCTCTATATGCAGTCCTAAGAAGTGTTTATACAACTGAAGAAGGCCATCATTAGACTGAAAAAAATGAATCAGACCCATCAAAGATAGCACAAACTTTAGGAATGGCCAAATCAACAATTTGGTACATTCTTAAAAAGAAGGAATTATTAAAATTGATTAAATTAAAAAGAATTTAATGAGCTCAGCAACACCAACTAAAGAGGATGATTGTACAATTCTTTCCTTGGTGGAGAAAAACCACTTTACAACATCTAGCCAAGTTAAGAACACTCTCATGGAGGTAAGAGTATCATTGACAATGTCTACAATTAAGACATGCCTTCATGACTGTAAATATGGGGGGGTCTACATTTCTTTATTACATTCACATATTCTGGTAACATATAAGGACAGAAAAGCCAGATTAGACATTGGTAGAAAGCCTGCCCAGTTCTGGAACAAGATTCTTTGGACAGATGAAAGATGGTTCAGATGGTTTAACTGGCCTCCTCATCTTTGTTGGAATGTACTCATCATCATCAATGCTCATCTCATCATCATCATCACTGGCCACTTTTTCAACCTGTTGCTCTTGACCATCTTATGCCTTAGCAATAATTTCTTCAGTCAGCAACAGCTTGAAATCAGAATACTGCAACCTCTCCTTCTCTGGTCTCCCAGACACCTGGTGGTCTGACCTATACTTGATCCATGTGTTTGTGGCAGCCAAGTCAAAGAAATGCAGGAATGTAGATGGTCCTTTTTCCTTATAAGGCTTGACATCAGGTTAAAGCTGATCATGCTGTTGCACAAATCAACTCCACCAATTTTTTACTTTTATTCATCCATAGCAGCGGGTCTAGGAAAAGTAACATGACAATTCTCTTTTCTGACCATCTCATGCAGCTGTCCTGGGGCTCTATCCCATGGACACTAGAGGCCTTCAGAACTGTTTTATTGTCCTGTCATTTCATCACAGCAACCTCTGTTGGTTTTCTGACAACCATTTCAGATGTACCTCTTGCTTTTTTTTGTCTTTGACTTGCACAGTGCAGGGATTCTATTTTTCATAATGGTCCCTGTTCCAAGGAGACCATTTGCTTTCAGCATTTCCAGACAGAATGAGAAATACCTGACAAAGTACAGATGTGTTCCTCTTGGAAGACAATGTGCCATCTGAACGACCGCATTCCCCTTGATTCTCAGTTGTTGGTCAGTAAATTGGTGGGTGTCATCACTTTGTCTTTGCTCAAGCTTAGTGAAAGCAGATACGCCCTCCTCTGAGCTTTTACCTTCCTGATCTTCTGTCCAGATCCCCTCAACCTCATCTCCTGACAGATGACTCCCCTTCTGACTCCACTTCCACAATTCTGAGTAAAATCCTTTCTGCCTTACTAAGTCCTCTGCTTCCTGAAGTATGGAAACTGGTTAAAAATGGGAGGTAATAAGTCCTGCTGGTCCACTACAAAGGTCATTGAATAAATGTTGTGTTTTGAAAGGGGTAAAATAACTGTACTTTTCTGAAATCTTAATTAATTGAAGTTAAGACTCTCATACTGAAGAAACAAACAACAGAAACAGAATATCTGCAAAGAAATTGATCATGTACTGCCCGTGTTGCCATAAAATGTGGAAGATGCAATGCCCACCAATTTGAAAAGAAAGTCCATGTACTCTGTTAGCCACACCCCCGCATCTGTGGCATCACTAGGAAACCCAGGATGTCCTCTTGACAGTGAAGTAGGACTCAAATAAATTTCATAAATGGTACATGACTTAGAGGTCTCAAACACATGTCCACCACAGAGGACAAAAATTAATTGCAGAGTCTCAAGAGGATATATAGCTATACTTTCTGCTCAGATTCAGTCAAATTTTGCAAAACTGATAGGACGGTGCTTCACAGTGTAGATGGATAATGACACAAAACTTACCACAAAAGCAACCCAAGAATTTCTTACGGCAAAGAACTGGGATGTTCTTAAATGCCGGAGTCAGCCACCCTAATTGAGTGTGCTTTTCACTTACTGAAAACAAAACTGAAGGCAGAAAGCCCTACAAACAAGCAGCAACTGAAGGCAGCTGCAGTAAAGGCCTGACAAAAGCATCTTAAGGGAGGAAACTCAGCATTTGTGGCTGTCCATTGATTTCAGACTTCAGACAGTCATTGACTGAAAAGGATTTGCATCCAATATTAAAAATGATGCTTATAGGTATAATTGTTAGTTGTCCAATTACTTTTGAGCCACTGAAAATGGAGAGACTATGTAAAACATGGCTATAGTTTCTCAATGGTTAATGTAATATTTTTTGTTAAACCCCTTGAATTAAAGCTGCAATTCTACACTTTACTGACATCTTGATGGCTTTATTTGAAATCCATTGTAGTGGTATACATAGGCAAAAATATGAAAATTTTGTCAGTGTCCAAATACGTATGTACCTAACTGTAGAGGTCACATTGAGCTTCTCTCCAATCCTCAAGAACCATGTCAACCACATCAAGCAGGTGCTGTCATATATGCAGGAAAACCAGCTCAATGTGAATGCAGAGAAGTACGAGTTCCACGTCAGTAAAATCTCCTTCCTCGGTTACTTCTTCAGCTCTGACGGGGTCTCCATGGATATGTAGAAGGTTTCAGCTGTTATTAAATGGCCCAAACCAACCACCGTAAAGAATCTTGCAGAGGTTTCTGGGGTTAGCAAATTGTATTGGCATTTTATCAGGGGCTTCAGCTCAATTGCAGCTCCCTTAACCACTTTATTAAAGAAGCGCCCAAGAAACTGGCCTGGAATTACGCAGTGGAGGAGTCATTCTTCCACCTAAAGCAAGTCTTTACCACAGCTCCCATCCTAAACCATCCAGATCCCTCAAAGCCTTTTGCAGTGGAATTGGATTCCTCTGAGACTGGTGTGGGTGCTATTCTGTCCTGGCATTTTGGCAAAAGTCCTAATCTCCACCCAGTGGCATTCTACTAAGGCAGCTAACCCTGTCAGAGAGAAACTATGATATTGGGAATCGTGAGCTGTTAGCTGTTAAATTGGCACTGGAGGTGTGGTATCATTTACTTTAGGGAGCAGGTCATCTGTTTACTATCTATACCAATCATAAAAACCTGGAGTACTTGAAGATGGCTAAGACACTAAATCCATGTCAGGCCATGTCAGGTTGCCCGATTCAATTTCATGCTCCACTATATTCCGAGGCTACAGGCCTCTACAGACAAACCACTACATACAACAAACCACTACAGGCTAACAAAGCCCAGCCTAGTCCCGACACCATCCTTCCGTCCTCCCATTCTGATACAGTTACTAATTACCTGCTAAAAAATTGTAGTCAGGAACTTAATCTAATTACTGCAAAATTAAAGTAATGTAACTGATTATTTACTTTTGGATTACCTCAATACCAAATATGTGAATGATGACAGCATTTTCACAGCTGTAAAGCTGAACTTGCACTGTACTGTGATTTTCTCCTTTTCTGATTTAAAGACAAAATAATGTCAATTTCCACCCAGTGAACACATTTTTTCAACGTGTGTGTGTCTCTCCAGTTATGAAAGCGGTCTTCTGGATGCTGTCTGCAGCCATGTTAAACTCCTAGTACCAATTTTTGAGGTCGAGGTTGCTGAAAATTACTGCTCTGTGTAGAAAGTCTTGTATCTCCTGTGTGTTTGTGCTAAAACACGTATCAATGTATTTACTATGCCAAAGTGCTCAGTGGTCAACGCAGAACTGAATTCCCATTGTTTTTTTAAACCATCACCGCTGGAAAAGCTCACAGATGATCTACCTATACCATAGGTATACCTATGCTTAGAAGGACTCCATTTCTGATTCTTGGATTTTTGAATTTTTGAATTTTTGCTTTTCCACAACATCCAGTAGTCCTTCTTTCAGACATAAGGAAAATTCATCTTTTGATCTTTTGAACCCAAATGTTTTCTGTGTATACCAAAAACAAAAGATCTGCCCTTACCATTCCAATTCTTTTTGAGATCACTACTTGTTCTTGTAATATATGTGTAATAATATAGAATCACCTGTATCTGGGTTAATAATGAAATATCTTGGTGTAATACCCATTAAAAATCCATTTTTATTTATTGTTTTTGGTCAATTATATTGTATATAGTATTTGCGTCTATTGTATTTATAAATTGAATTTAATTGTTTAACAGCATGGACCCAAGCTGGCTCTCTACCTGTATGAGATGCTTCATGACCACAAAGAGAGGCTCACTAAGGAAGAACAGTCAGATGCTATTACCTTCATGACATCACTGAAGCTGTGTGGCCATCGCTGCATCCCTCCAACTGCACCACCCAAACCAGACCTACTGAAGGCCATCAGAGAGGTAGGCCACTCCAGCAGCTCTAAAATGTAGAGTTGCTGTGGCATTAAATTATAATCAGCATCTTTAACTTGAACTTTTACTAAATGCAAAGGATAAAGCAAGCATGCACTTATGGCATATACACCATATGGCCAGAAATGTGTGGACAACTGCACATCCAATTCCATAGCCATTAATATGGAGTAGGTCCACCTTTGATACTATAACAGCCTCCAGTATTCAGAGTAGGCCTTCTGTGAGATTTTGGACCTTGGCTGTAGGGATTTATGGCCTACACTCCTGGGCAAAAAAAAAAATAGGCAAGCCCAGTATTGCAAAACATTAAGCTTTTAATGGTCTCAACAGCAAACCATTGGTCAGGAAAATTAGTAAGAACTAAACAAATAGATAAAGTAAATTCATATGGAACAGCTTTTCCCTTGATTTTCTTTAAATGTTTTCTTTAAAAGGCTTTTTACAGAAAGAAGAGTCCATGTTGTTCCACTCTATGTAAAAATCTTATATCATTTAAACATTTAAATATTTTCATGATTTTCTCTTTGTATACCAGAAGACTAAGTAAGTGACATGTTTTGAACCTGTTTCTAGCTTTCCCCCCAACAGTTTTAGCAACAAGCATTGACGAGCAAAAGAAGGCAGAGGTCTCAGGAGTGCTTTTTTTTAGTTCTTGTTAATTTTCTGCCCAGTTATTTCAGTTGAGACAATTAAAAGCTTAATGTTTTGCAAAATTGGGTTTGTCTCATTTTTTTTGCCCAGGAGTGTATAAGAGAATTAGAGTGAGCTAATGCACTGATGTCAGACAAGCACTCCATCTTATCCTTGAGTTCCTCCACCCAAACATTGGCAAACCATGTCTTTATGGGCCCTGCTTTTTGCACAGGGAAATGGGTTTGGATTGGGTTTGGATTTGGTTTGGGTTGGAAATGGGTACCTCTTCTTGTTTGCTAGTGCAATGTATTTTCTCTCCACAGGATTCCAAGAAGAAATCAATTGATTCACCTGTGTATAAATACATCCATCTTGAACAAAATTAATGTATTCATAGCAACAAACTTTTTGGCATTTTATTCTTGAATAAAAGCACACATTTGTACACTGGCTGATACTGTCTCTCTTGAACTTAACATTAACATATTTTTTTTATTTTTAACAAATTAGCATCCATTTTTCATTAGCATCGATTTGGACTTCACATAGTCTATAATTTAATATTTTTTTCTTATTCTTATTTTCCATTGTCCACACTGTCTCTTACTAATATACTAACATGTCACTTAATATACTAAGATGTCATTTAAGAGGTTTTTATTTATAAATAGCACTTATATTTGCACTGTCTGCTACTCTCTCTCTCTAGAACATTACACATTCTGTGCTTATGTGTGTCATGCTTATGTCAAGCACTCGCACACATTATTTTTTCTTTGTTAGGTGCTGCTTTGCTTAAACTGACACACAATCAACATTTGCATAACAATATAAACCTGCATAGTGACAACATCACTGAAGAAGGAGATGTGAGCTTGTGTGAGGAGAAAGAGGGCGGGGCACCCTCTTTGGCTTGGAACAATAATCTGGAAATTCTAATTCTAAAAATTCTAATATTCTAATTCTAGTGCCCAAAAAGAAACAACAAACTGCAATTCACTTTTCTTTGTCATTTCAAAACTGTGATTTTTTTTTGTTCATTAAAGGAGCAAATCAAGTACGAGTCAGAGGCAAGAACAAGCAAAGGTGCATGGGAGAAAAAACTGGCCAATGCCCAAAAGATGTGAGTTAAATTCTTTTAAAGCTTAGTCATCAGTTTGTACCCTTCTTTATCCTCTTTTATACTATATATGTTACCTCAATATTTACTCTGCAGTCTAATGCAGAGACTGGATGGTAAGTCAAAGGACATCTCCAAGATTGCAGCAGATATTACTCAGAACATGTCTCTCAGACAAGGCTTAGAAAGGAAGAAGGTCATTCAGCACATCCGATGCCTTTACAAAACTGACCTGAGTGCCAGCCGCCGCTGGCAAGAGTTGGTGCAGCAACTCACCCATGATCGGTCAGTACCTTCTTGTCTCTCTTGCTTTCACTTTATTTTCTTTTGTTTTGTTTTATTTCATTTTATTTCATTTCACTTTAGTTCATTTCAAGTCACTTTATTTCATTTTATAATGAGCTGTAGTGCAGACATCAATTGACAGTTAGTTAGTATGTGTCCCTGACCCACATGAGTTCACATCAGGCTTTAGCACAAGAATTTTTTCAAAACATTAGATTACTAGTGCTGTGAAGTGTGTGCATTTGTGCTTGTGTGTGTGCACGTGTGTGTGCGTGCATGCTTGCGTGCATGCATCTGTCTGCCTTTTAGTGCAGTGTGGTATGACCAGTCATCTTACCCAACATCGTGGCAGCTGGATCCCACTGAGGGCCCCAACAGGGAGCGCAGGCGTCTGCAGCGATGTTACCTCACTATCCCTAATAAATACCTTCTCAAGGACCGCTGCAAACCAGAGGGTACACAGTGTTATCGTACAAAAATGAGCAATTGTGTTGAACAGACTGTTAGAGAATGTTGTAGACAGGAAGTGCTATTCTGGAGAAGTCTGACTCATAATGGCATAGGTATATGAAAATGTTGCATCTTGTTCCTTGGACAGACTCTATCAAGGCCCCCCTTGCTTTCCTCTTTGAAGAGAAGACCCACTCATCTTATTCTTCCACTGTGAAGGATAAAGCCACTAGTGAGCCCATCAGGTACCTCCACATAAGCACTCTACAAATGTTTCTATTACATCATGTATCTATTAGTTTTACTGTAAACAAAGCATTTTGCTGTGCTGAAGGAATGGGAAGGAAAGTATTCAAACAGGCTGTTTTGTCCATCCTTTTAGGTTCACAAGGAAGTGTATGAATGTAGCACCCTCAAGAGAAACTGCAGGAGAATTGTTGCTGGGTAAGCTTAGTATGTTAAAAAAACACAAATTGAAAATACTGTGATCCATTGCAATGTTTTGTGTGTCTGTAGGGAAATCAGGGATGTACTTTGTGGAGGACAATGTGTTTGAAGCCAGCAATAGCCAGGTTAGCTTGGCAGGTTCTTGTGAAAATTGTGTGTGCACATTTGTGTCTACACATGATTGGCTCAAGCTGAAAAACTTCTGTTAATCAGCAGATTCCTCAGGGAGATACTGAGCCTGCATCCTTCTGCTGGACCTATGAGGAAATAAAGGAGGTGCACAAACGCTGGTGGCAGCTCAGAGACAATGCTGTGGAGATCTTCCTCACTAATGGCCGAACTATGCTTCTGGCATTTGACAATACAAAGGTAAAGCAGCTACTTTTGCACAGTGACAAGCATTATATTGTATTATTTACTCTTTTGTATAAGAAAAGCTTTTAATTAATTTTAATTGCTGATACTCCATCCACGAATAACCCTACACCCTACACAATAAAAGCCACTTGACTTGACAACACAAGTTTTCAATTAATATGTATATTTTATCTTTATTCTTATTGTTTAAGGGATGTTTAAGGGTGAAAGGATGACCCATGGCAGGCATAGTTATGAAATTGAAATGAAATTGTTATTAATACCCCACTAATATCTTTTATGTGGCATTATTATTATTATTATTATTATTATTATTATTTCTCTTTAATTTTATCTTATGTACTCTCCAGCATACTTTTAAAATACTTTTTAAAAGTGCCATGTAAGTCAAATTTATTGTAATTTTTTGTTTTTTTCATCATGTCACAGGTTCGTGATGATGTCTACCACAACATCCTTACTTCTGAGCTGCCCAACTTACTAGAATATGATAATATAAATGCCCTCACACATCTGTGGGGCTCCAGCCAAATCACCAATTTTGAGTATCTCACCCATCTCAATAAGCATGCCGGGCGCTCATTTAATGACTTAATGCAGTATCCCGTCTTCCCCTTCATCCTGAGTGACTACAGCAGTGAGACGCTGGACCTTCAGGACCCATCTATTTACAGGTAAAACCTTACAATGATTTAATTGCCCTTTTTTAAATAACTAATCCATTGCAACATCCAATTGTAAAATCCAATTTCTTGTTGAATTTTCAGGAAAAGACAAATCAAATAAAGTTTGGTTTCTGTTTAGCATTCCACACAATATTAAGTGAACACTTTTCATCGTCAGTGCTTATGAAATTAAAGGTTTTTGTTTTATAAATAAAGTCAATGGGAAATTGATTCCATTTCCACTTGAGCCAGTCTCTGTGTAGCAGGAAACTCCAGTTCTGTGTAACGTTTCTATTTCTGAGCATCTTTACTAACTGCATAATGATGTGTGTGTGTGTGTGTGTGTGTGTGTGTGTGTGTGTGTGTGTGTGCAATTCATAAAATACAGATACAGATCAAGAGCTTCAGTTAATGTTCGTATGTTCACAATGGGGAATAAGTGTGATTACTGTGAATTGTTGTGATATCTGTGGCATGGTTGTTGATGCCAGATGTGTCAGTTTAGGTATTTCAGAAACTGCTGATCTCCTGGGAATTTCACACACAACAATCTCTAGAGTTTACGCAGAATGGTGTTCCTATTAAAGTGGACGGTGTAACTATGTCATGAAACTGATGCTGAATAGATTTAAAAGTAATTATTTAAGCTAAATATAGCTTCCAGTAGTTGTTAAGTGGCCAAGCATATTCTGTCCCCACCCCTTAGCAACAGAGGAAGACCAGAAGCCACTGGGACTGCTCATGCTCCCAAGGTGATGTACTAAATTTGAAGGCAAACAATAGACTAGACCTGCCCTTAGACAGATGTTGCCTCACTTCCTGTTTTCAGCAGACCTCTCAAGTTGCTGATTAAATCTTGCTTAATAGGTATATAGCTCTATCACTGAACCAAATGTCTTGAAAAGAGTATGAAGCATTCTATGTGCTGCCATTAGACTCCCATAGAAAGTATAATAATAATAATAATAATAATAATAAAAAAAAAAATATGGCTGCAAACAGTGATATTGCTTATTCCAAGAAGTCTTACCAAACATTGCCCCCAGTGGCCAGTTGGTAAGTCAGTTAAGTCAGTGCCAGTTGTGTAAAATGCCTGCTAAAATCTGATTGAATCTGAAGGCCATGTTTTTTAAATAATTTTGTGTTGATTAAAAAAACCCAGTTACAGAGTAATACCTTGATGCAGCACACCAAATTTCAGCATGATTGGACCTTCAGTTTCTGAGAAATAGCTATTTCAACATAACCCCACCTCTTTTCAATGGTTATGGACTTTGCAAATCACCTCAGAATCTGTTTCCACACATGCATTTCATGTTTTATGTAATTCTGGGCAGACATGGAGTACTACTGCTTTGATAAATCAGCTCCATTTGGGTTGATTGGTATGTGGTGGCCATCTGTTTGCAAATTTTTTCAAGGTTTTTGACAATTATTTAGTTTCACTAACACTCCTGAGTTTTTTTACATCAAATATGTCACAATCCAACAAAAATCCAGGATAGTTAGCAAAAATAGGTTTTGTCTATTATGCAAATTATTGTAAATTGGAGTGTGTGGGGCTAAATGATTTAAATGTCAGATTTATATAGGTTGGAATCAGCAGTCAGCACTAACCAGAAATTTTACTGTGGCTCTTATGTTTTAAGTTGTATGCTGCTTTTTAATCAAAAGCATGAACAGTGCCCCTCAGTGGCTAATATGAGTGAGATCACATTAATCAGGAGTAGATGAAGTAGTCTGTGAAGGTGCTTTGTGACAATGTCAGTTGTTAAAAACACTATATAAATAAGATTGAATCAAATAGATACCTTAATATGTCTTTAAAGTTTCATCAGGATGTGCACTTCTTGTTAGAATTGATTGACATGGCAGCAGTACTGGTTACAAATGTGAAGTTTTTAAAAATGTATTGAGGTTTACACTTTGCTGAGTAGAGCTTGACACCAGGTTTGTGAAGATTAGTCAAAAAGTCTACAACTATTTTGCAAAAGTAGATTTACCATATTATGCAAATTAGCCAAAAAATGGTTGAAATTAGTGGGACTTTATATTTAGAGATAGTTTCATTGTGGCTATAGAGCAGGACTACATTGCCATAGGCATAGTCTCTAATGAATTGATTTGATTGTGCAATTATGTGATTATGCAAATTTGAGGCAAGAGTCTCTGAAATATAGACAGAATTTTAGGTGTTCAGTGCTGTTTGTTAATTTCCACATGCAATCTTTGTGAATACTGCAATAGAAAATCATGTTTTGCATATATATCTATATATATATCTATATATATATAGATATATATATATATATTTTATTTTTATTTTTATTTTTTTTTTTTATTTTACTTTGTTTTATACCCTTTTATTTTATTTTTGCAGAAACCTGAGCAAACCTATTGCAGTGCAGTCAAAAGAGAAAGAGGACCGATATGTAGACAACTACAGGGTACTGCTTTAGCTCTGTCTGGATTTCATTTAAATGGCTATAATGCTTAGAATGGTCTTTCTCATTGTCTTAACTGAATAGTTACATGAACTACTTTTGTAGTATTTGGAGGAGGAATATAAGAAGGGTGCACGTGAGGATGACCCCATGCCCCCTGTACAACCGTACCACTATGGTTCCCACTACTCCAACAGTGGTACCGTTCTGCACTTCCTAGTCCGGATGCCTCCCTTCACAAAAATGTTCCTGGCCTATCAAGGTAATTTCATTCTCAAATATACACTTACACATCCTCAGTGTGCTGTGCAAGGGGTAGCTTATTCAAACCCCATGCTCTTCCTAACAGGCATTATTTATAATGAGGATTCATTACTGAAGCCTTAATGTTGAGTAAACCTGCATTTCCTGAGCAACTAGTGCCATCAAAGAGGCTAGTGCTTTAAATGCTGCTTTGAATTGAAAAGGCTGTCTGAAAGTCTCAAGCATAAAGGGTTAAAAAGCTGCTTCAAACATATTTTCATTCTCTTGTTTTTTCTCTATGGATTATTTTTGGGTAGTTTTTAGGAAGGATGATGAAAAATGTTTTTTTCTCTCGTGCTAACAGACCAGAGCTTTGATATTCCTGACCGGACCTTTCACTCCATGAAGACCACGTGGAGACTATCCTCTTATGAGTCCATGACTGATGTTAAGGAGTTGATACCAGAGTTTTTTTATCTGCCAGAATTCCTGGTCAACCGAGAAGGTACACTATTTTTTAGTTTCCTCATTCCCTATAGTTTTCCTTTCCTATTGTGTCTTTGGACAGCCTAGTGTCCAAATTTTTAATGCATTATACTCTACATGATTTTTTAACCTGAAAGAAACTACATTGAATGGCAGTTTTTAAGAAAATTATACTCATATGGGGGAAAAATGCTATGCTCTAGTAAAAAGCTCAGAAATCATTTGAAGATTTTATGTTTTCTTTGAAAATTGAAAATCTTGAAAATATATTGTCACTATACCATGTTAAACACACGTTTCCCAATGCCAGGTTTTGACTTTGGGGTTCGGCAGAATAGTGAGAGAGTGAACCATGTGAATCTGCCTCCATGGGCCAGAAACGACCCACGGCTCTTCGTGCTGATCCACAGACAGGCTCTTGAGTCTGAACAGGTTTCTCAGATGCTCTGCCAGTGGATTGACCTGGTTTTTGGAGTGAAGCAGAAGGGCAAGGCTGCTATCCAGGCCATCAATGTGTTTCACCCCGCGGTTAGTTTTTGTTTAACAAAGAGGTCTTGTATGCATCTACACTATACGGCCAAAAGTTTGTGGACACCTGATCATCACACCCATATCTACTTTTTAAACAAACTTTTCCAAATTTAGTCCCCATTTTGCTGTTAAAATTAGCTCCAGTCTTCAGGGAACGCTTTCCACTATATTTTGGAGCATTACTGAAGGGATTTTTCAATTCAGCCATTGGAACAATAGTGAAATCAGGCACTGATGTTGGGGCGAGAAAGCTTGGGGTGCAGTCAGCATTCCAATTCATCCCAAAGTACCAAGGCATTTTTAAGGTGCTTGGTAGTCCATCCTCTAGTATAAAATGAAAATTGGTCAGAAGTGTGTGGTGTCATGTTCTGGCAAGTGCTGGATATCCTTGATGCTAAATTTAATTTGTCATGCCATGTAACCAAAGTGTGCCATTATTCTTCTGTACATTAAGTAATATGGTTGACAGTTCACATGTATGCTAAAAGATGTGGAATAATACACATACTGTACACATGACATGAGAGCATTGTCACAGCTCCAGTAACTGTATATAAAAAGTGAAGCTTATAAACCAGTGTTTTTATACTCCTCCTAGATGATTCATCACATTCTTACCATGACAAAATGAGGGAACATAGTATCATACACATGGTTTTGGGAAGTGAGGCTTGTAAATCACAATATTTAATACTCTTTGTAGAGGGTTATCAGATTAATATCAGATTTAGTCACGATGTAAAGAAATATATGATGTTAAATCACAAAAAGATTGTTTTTGAACAGTGTTGCCATGGCAATATGCTCAATAACCCATGACGCAATTGAAAGGGAAGGTGTTGTGTAATTCCAAAAGCCCAAAAGTTCATATAGTAAATGATGATATTTTATCACTTCTACCTACTAATTCTCATTCATTGCCTTAGCTTCACCAAATGGTAATAGGATATATGGCTTATAAATTAAACCTTTCCTCTTTAAGATTTCATCATATTCATACTCAGTTTGGTCAGCATGATGGCAAGATACACATTATTATAACTTGCACTGAAGATGAACATACTTGCCATGATAATGCCATTAGTTGATGTGTCAGTTTGATGCAAAACTACTGAGCAGAGTGTGAACCCTTGATAATTACATAAGCTGCAGAACTGTCTCTGCATACATTTGGTTGTGGTATTTGGTCCTTTTGGCAGTGTGTGCACAGTAAATGGTCATTTGAGATGAAATTTGGTGTTCTGCTAATCACAACACATGACATAATTTTGAATCATCACTGACTTGCATCAAAATTATGGCCACTTTCAGACAGTCCGATTGCAGCAGTCATTTAACCAGTGAAATCATCACAAAACTTGATAGATTTTTATCTATGGACTCTTTATTACTCTTTGCATCTTGGTGAGAATAGGAGTACATGGACCTTGCAGATTGCTGCTTGTATCTATTGGAATTTTAGGATTCTTCTTTTTATAGAAATCTAGAAAGGCCATATGTTATTTCTTTAATTTAATTTTATTTGTTTATTTATGTGATCTTAAAAAGTTAAATTTCCTTTTTTCTGACCCTGCTTTCGGTTGACAAATTGATCCCAAAAAGAGTCGATTCACTGACCTTGGTCATTGAGAACTAAGAGCCAAATGAAAATCTTGTCAATTCCACACACTGAAAATGATTCACCTCGCGCACACAGCAAGCAAAATGAACTTAGCAACGGAGAGTTTCAGTGAGTTAAACAGGCGGCTGATAACAGGTAGCTCATTTGTTGATTCGTTTGAAAGGTGCTATATAAATAAAGTTTGATTGATTGATTTAAGGATTTAAAGGGCTTACACCTTCAGAAAGTAGTCTTGGAACAAAAACATCTCTATAGGAGAAGTAAAGTGCTAGATGCGATGAGGGAAAATGTTATTGTACTTTATTGTTTAGCATTTTATTGTTTCTACTTCAGATGGTTTAAACAGTATTACTCATTTAAACAAAATTATTATGAATTTGATTAAACCCCATATAATAAATGTCAAATTCTGATTAAACTGTTTCTGGGCCACAACTTGACACATCTCCCCACTCACCAGTCAGCATTTGCTCAATGTGTAGCAACACAGATACGCATAATGTGTAGTAATTTTGTGGGCTGATGGTATGCTAGCTGGTCTCTGCATGCCAAATGTACATATGCTCCCCTTCTCTGCATCATGACATGAATACACATTAAGTATGCAGAAGTATAAATCAAGTTTAAGTCACAAAATAAGGCATATCTCACCAACTTATGTATTGACAACAAACTTGTCACATTTAATATGTCACACATGACTTGCAACATGACTAGTCAAACAAATTTGACTTGAAATGCAACTTGAGAAGGGTACTGAGTACAGGACGTGAAGCAATAGCTCTTTAACAGCTTGATGTTTTGCCTTCAAATTTAGTATCTAATTAGGAACAAGTGCTGATGGTGCCAATAGCTTCTAGTCACCCTCTGTGGTTAAGAGTTGAGGACAGAAAATGCTTGGCCCCCTTAATTGCTCCTTGCAGCTATATTTATTAATACTATCGGTGCTGTTCTTGTTATCATTATTATAATTATGTGGAAAATGTACATCCAGATTGCTTTTTGTGAGAGAGGTAGGGCTTGGGTGTTGTAAGGTGTTGTAACATTTCACATTTTCTTGCAGTGAAGAAATCATACTCATCTTTTAAACATTTCAAAAAAAAAATTTCATAATTTTTTCCCTGCAGACATATTTTGGCATGGACGTCTCAGCGGTGGAAGATCCTGTACAGCGGCGAGCCCTAGAGACCATGATCAAGACCTATGGCCAGACACCCAGACAACTGTTCCATACCTCACACATCAGCCGTGCTGGACCCAAACTCATCATTGAGGGAGAGTTGCCCTCTGCCATGGGCCTGCTGGTACAGCTAGCATTCAGGGAGAGCCGTGATCAGAACAAAGATATTATCCACCCGGTGAGACCAAATCTACATTTATCTTTTTTACATACATGCAACACATAAATAAAAAGAAAATAGTCAGAGAATGAAAACAAATGTACATTATTTCAGAAATTATAGTACATAATAAAAAAATCAAGGCCAGGTGACCATTTTGGGTATTAAAGGATCCATCATATTGATTTGATAGATGTCATTTATTGTTTTTTTTTTTTTGTCTTTTTAATAGCCATATTTTAGGGTAAGGTAGATTTTTAGGGCAACCACAGTCCAAGTCCATATTTAGTGTATCTACAAGCATAAAAAAATATGTGGCCACTGGGAGAGCAGTGTCTACTTGGTAGTTTCCTCTATGGTATTCTTTCAGCAAACTGTTGCTTGCAGGCAAAGGAAGAGCATTGATGCGGTTGAAGCACTACACCTTCAGACACCAATAAATGCACTTTGTGTTGCTTCTTGGGTTTAATGTGTTTAATGGGTTTAATGTAAAATGTAAAAAACAAAAACCATCTTCATTTAACATCTCCCAGGGACAGGCTGCTGTCAGCCTCTGCTTCAGATAAGCCACTCTCTTCCACATGTTGGGGGAAAAAAAGGCTTCAATTCAATTTAATTCAGTGCCAATACAAGTTTTTTTTGTAGTGCTGTTAGTGTAGTGCTTTTAACAATGGACATTGTCATAAAGCAGCTTTACAGAAATATAGAAATTTTAAATATATAAATTTATAAATGGATCCCTATTGAGCAAGTGGAAATGGTGGCAAGGAAAAACTCCTTGAAACAACATAAGGAAGAAACCTTGAGAGGAACCAGACACACAAGGGAACCCATACTCATATGGGTGACACTGGATAGTGCAACTACAGATAATTCCCTTCTATAACTGTGTGAACATGATTTCAGTCATGTTCCTTAAAAAGTACTGTTGCAGTCACTCCATTTACAGTATGTGCTTCAAGCAGCTGGTCATGGCACGCATTCAGGCCTTCAACCCTGCCATACTAGACCCTCATCAGGTTGCATACTAACCAAATTGCTCCACCATAGATGCTATAATAGCTCCACTCACCCAGTCTTAGCTCCTCAGTGTGCAACTGGATTCTGGACTTCATGCCTGAGTAACAGGCCTCATACAGTTAGGATTCACCACAGATCATCCCACTTTATCACCTTCTCCAGAACCCTCAGAGATGTATATGATGCCGTACACTCTGCTCACCCACCACTGTGTTACCGAACATAATAGCAAAAACATGAAGTTTGCTGATGACACCATAGATTTGCTGGCTTTTTACCTACACTCAGTACATTTACATGCATATTAATATTCCAGTATTATTCTGAATATGACCATATTAGGAATTTGATATGGGTCAGTTAAGCACATATTCTGTTTGGATATTTTGAATCTGGCCTTATTCTGAATTGAGCCTTTTCCCATTAAGAAATGGGATATGTCAATATTATTTGGGTTTTAGGAGCATTCTTTGCACATCTATACAGCGCATTCAGATTATGGAGTTTTTATGGCAGTTGTGACACATGACCTTGTGCATATTTGCAGTCAGCTCTGTGCATCATACAAAAACCAACTAGACAGTAGTTTGCAAGGTTGAGGTAAAGATGCATGCATATAAATATTAATGGAATATTCATTTTCATTAGCTGTGTAAACAGCTCAGTAGGAATATTGGGGTTTTTGGGGGGAATAAGGGCAAAAAACAAAATATTTTGTGTATGTAAACTGAGACGGCCTAAGAGAGGATATGAGACAGCTTGAGGTCTAATTTAAGGACTTAACTTCTCTCGCAGTGTCAGGAAGACCAAAGAGATGATTGTTGATTTCAGGAGGATCTATCATACCTAGGACCTATTATTGAATAATTCCTGCCCAATCACTTAACATTTTCATTAAGCTGCTCCGGATTATCAAAACTCATGAAACTCTACAAATGCATTTATCTTATGATGACTTTTGATTTGGTATGGCATTCTGGAGTATAGGCATGCCAAATCAGCTACAAAATACCCCCTAGTTTGAAAATGCGTATTGGATGCCGTTGAAATGCACAAGACGTCTGGGAAATTTGGTGGACTTTGGCAGCGTTTATTTGTGTATAGTGAATTGATTTTGATTTGATTAGGGAACTAGCCAAACCTAGGCAATGGCTAGGATGAAGTTACTTAGATATGCATAAAATTTGGTGTGGTCATTGCTCCCGTCATATCAGAAAAAGTTCACTTGGTAATATGTGACTCCACTTAACAGGAAGTTGGCCATGTTGGATGGAATGTGAGATTTTTAAACTTTCAAACAGTGTTTTGAGGGGCTTACGATGGCTGAAAACACGAAATTCAACAAATGCATTTGTCTTATGATAACATTTGATTTGGTAGGGCTTTTCAGTGTTGCCATGCCTCATCAGCTCCATAGTGCCCTGCTAGTTTGAAATGCATATTTGATGCCTTTGGAATGCATGAAAATTCAGGAAATTTTGTATACTCAAAACTTTGGAAATATTGTATTTCTGTTTGGTCATTTGCCTTGGGTGTGGCTAGCAGACTCCATAGTGCCACCTAACATTTCTAAATGAGTTTATCTCTTTAAACATTGTCATTACCATGTCAGACATATTCCCCTTTTAATTGTATTAGCTCCACCCATCAGGAAGTTGGCCATTTTGAAATTTTTACAAACTTTTTTGAATTCCTCCTACATAGTTAACCCTTGAGGCACCTTGGGACCAAAATGGGTCCTTTTTGTTTATTTTATTTTTTTATTCTCAATATCTCAGTAAGGCAAATTGTATGAAAATTGGCCAGGATTTGTTTTTTATTATTATTTTTAAAATTCCATGATCCCCTCTATTGCAAGGTATATAGAATAGGAGATATGCATATATGCCTGCACTCTTTACCCATCGGGACCATTTTGGGCCCATTGACTCCCATTATAACCACTTATTTTTGATATACTGTAAGTCTGACATATAATGCTTTTCCATGTATACCTAATAAATCTAAGTCTCTACCTTCAAAATACAGGGAAAATAGGTTTTAGGTGTTATGACCCCCCTAAACTACCAGGGGCAGCAGAGCTAATGTGTCAATGGAGGTCTGGTTCTCTTACCTTGCAAAATGTTTGGCAATGAAAAAGCCAAACACCACAAAAATGGTCTTGGTGTGTTGGGATTGATATGAGTGGTAATGGTGGCAGAATAATGCATCAAAATCACTGTTGTCAATTATTGACCCAGTCAAGGCTGTAAAACCTTCATCACAAATATTCCACTTTGCACGTCATTTTTGGAAAATATTGCATATTTTGTGTTTTTCCCTATTGAAAAAAAAAAATCTGGGTTCTTATGACAAAAAGGGCATGAAAACATAAAAAATATTTTAAAAAATAAACTAAAAAAAACTTTATATCTATGGTTAGGTCTGAAGTTGTTAAAAAGATTTGACATATATATAGATTTGAGGTATATTGCCCAAAACCATTTAAATCAGCCCTGTTTTCCTGTTTGCCCCGGGTGCTCCTTCTTCCCACAAGACATAGGAACATTTTTTTTCTTCATTTTTAGAGCCTGAGTCTTGTGCCTGGCATATAGTGTCATGTACGCATGCCAGGCTGATTTATACTTCTGCGTTGAATCTACACCAGCGGTACACCGTCGACAGTCACATAAGATGATTAAATAGCATTTATAATTGCATGTACAGTTGAGGCCAAAATTATTAGCCCCCCAGGAATTATGGAACATTTTTCTAAACTTCTTCCCAATGTTTGCA
>JAQQZU010000038.1:21284586-21317304 GCA_030068025.1 Parauchenoglanis punctatus | reverse complement strand
AGGTACATAGCCAATGCTAAGGGAAGAGTTGATTATTTTTAGGATAGGTTCAATTACTTCTGGTATTATCTGTTTGATGAAACATGTAGGTAAAGGATCTAATACATAGGTTGATGATTTTGATGAGGAAATTAGTGAGATTAGTCATTCTCTTGAATGGGTGTAAAACATTCTAATGGCTGATCTGATATAATTATATTGTTGTCTACCGAGTTGCTCATCAAATTGTATGGATTTCAATACATATTTTGAATTTTTTGCCTGATACTCTCAATCATGTCATTGAAAAAATTCAATTAAATTAAAATTAAATAAGAATCTACGATTATTTTTGTTGTCATCTATTATAGTGGAGAAATAAGTTGATCGAGCAGCAGTGAGAGCTTTCCTATAGTTCAGGGGGCTCTCTTTCCATGCTAATTTGAATACTACCAATTTGCTTTGACACCGCTTACGTTCTAATTTGCGAGTGGTGTGATGCTGGTGGCTACACAGCCCCGTCATTAAGTCTTGGCAAGCGCTCCAAGCCGCCGGAGTCCACCAGGGAAAACTGGAGGATCCACCCCAACTCCACAACGCTAACCAGCAAGGCAGGGCTGTGTAATCTGGCATGGCTGGAGAGCAATTCCCAGCCAATTCCCGGCCCGCGGTGACAGCTCGGGGGTGAGTACTGTAGAGGAGATTACTGACAGTGCTCTCTCTCTTTGTCATTTCCCCTCACTGATTCACCCTGGGCGGTCAACCAAGCAACACCGTGGGACGTCCTTTCCCTGCCTCCGCCTCTGCCTTTTGAGAGCTGCAGCAGGATGAGGAGTATCCCCACTTGGACACGGAAGCACGACCACACCCGCACTCTGCACATGAGCTACCCTCCCCTGCGCACGTACCTTCACTATAGTGTTTCTTACATGCACTCACAAAAGCACAAATAAAGAACCCACTGTTTACTCACCTAAAATCGCTGCCTTCTGTGCCTTTTGTTCTGTCACCTCATTATCTGCTCACAGTGGTCTGTTTTAAGGTGCGTGTGTCATCATTATACCAAGGTGCTAATTTTTTCTCTCTAAATATTTTCCTTTTAAGTGGGGCTACATTATCTAATGTATTGCAAAAAGTTGACTCTAAGCATTTAGTCGCCTGACCAAGTTCTGTGTAGTCCGATGGTGATGCAATTAACGTTGATAGTTCAGGGAGATCATTGATAAACCTCTGTGCAGTAGCTGGCGTGAATGTTTGTTTGTCACAGTAGCATAGCAAGGTGCATATATTATAAATAAAACACATTTTCACAGAGAGGAGATAATGATCTGAGATAGTTTCAGACTGTGAAACTGCATTTATGTTTTCTATACTTGGTCCAAACGTCAGTATTAGATCAAGGGTGTGACCACCATCATGAGTGGGTCCTATTACATTATGATCAACTCCTACTGAATCTAGAATGGACACCAACGTTGTCCTCAGAGGATCTTCTGGGTCATCAAAATGAATATTAAAGTCTCCAACAATCAGTTCTTTATCTAAAGCGATAGCCAGGTTTGAGATGAAATCTGCAAATTCACACAGGAATTCAGAATATGGCCCTGGGGGTCTGTAAATAATAATTAGTGGAAAGGACTGTATAGACTTATTGTTAGTGGCTACATATCTTAGCATAGAGAATATCAAAAGCATTAAATTTATGTCCAGGTTTTTGCATGATGCCTAGTTTATCATTATAAACAACTGCAACACCTCCTCCTTTGCCAGTCAGACGAGGCTGGTGTATATAACTAAAGCCGGGTGGACTAGCTTCATTTAATGCTACATACTCATTTGGTTTGGTCTATGTTTCTGTTAAACACAGTACGTTAAACTTCTGATCAGAAATAATTTCATTAACAATAAGCGCTTTAGATGTAGGAGATCTAATATTTAACAGTCCTAGCTTTAGAACAAAGATCAGTAGGATCCAAATTTATTTTAATTAGGTAATTAGAACACATTTTTTGAATATTTCTACATTTTTATTTAAGTCAGGGAACAGATACAGTGTCAATAATGTTGAACCTGAGTGATGACTCTATGCAGCTAGCAGCGGTCGGTTTAGCCTGCTTGTCTTCTCCCTAGCCTTGGCTCTGGATTGTCACAGATTAACTAGGCCTGTCATGAGACTATAAGCTATGCTGCAAGAAATGAGAACTGCACCTTCCCAAGTGTGATGGATACTGTCCTGCCCTAACAGGCCAGTCTTGCCCTCAAAACTACTCCAATTATCTACAAAGCCCACACTATTTTCAGAGTACCACCTGGACAACCAGCAGTTCAGCGACTATAAGCTGCTGTAAGCTACATCGCCACGTCTCATTGGAATGGGACCAGAGCATATTACTGCATTGGACATCGCCTTCACTAATTTAAACACCTCTACAAAGTTACACTTAGTAACCTCTGACTGATGAAGGCATATATCGTTAGCTCATACATGAATAACTATCTTAGAAAACCTCTGCTGAGTTATCTGGATGGCTGGATGGATGCCAAACAACAGCTTGCGCTTAGTGCAAAAGTCACCAGACCTCTTTTTGATGAATCACATGTATCGTTATCAAGGTAGGTAAGGAAAAGTAGCTAAATTAAACATTTACAGAACTCTGGTTTAGTGGAATGCACTGATTTCTATCTATCTATCCACCCTACCCCATAGACCAGTTATGTCAAAAATATGAGCGTTTGCTATCACATGCTGGGAGTGATCAATTCTTGCCAGATATTCCTGCAGCTCCTTTAATCTAGACAAAATTCTCTTGCCAGCCTCCATGATAAGGTTTCATTTTGTCAAATTTGGAGACTCATGATGTTTTTGGTAATGTCACTGTTGTGTCTTCACTTGATGATGATGATGATGATGATGATTGCCCTCACAGTGTTTTGTAACATTTATGTTTTGTAAATTTTTTGTACCCCTCTCCTGATTGATAATTTTTCACAGTAAGATCCTGTAAATGCTTTTTAAGCTCTTTGTGGATCATGGCTTCAGCAGTTGAACAAAACCAAGAAGAATCAAGAAAATCTTACAGAAACAGCTAATCTTTATATTGGGTTAATAGAATAACTTTGTTGAAGACAGATGAACGGTAATTACCTTAAACATGAGTTTGAATGTCAATTGTTAATTCTGAGCAGTCACATGCTCCATTATAAAAGACTGTATGCACATGTATGCAATCAGGTTCTTTTATTTTCTTTATTTCCTTTCCCTTTGTTTTTTCAGTTGTATTTTGTTGGTTGCTGTATTCCATCATGGACATCTTAAACATTTCCCTGAGAGAGGTGGTCATTTCCAGGGGATTCTAGGCAACCACCATTATTCCATCTCTGTCTACCATCTACCAAGAAGTCTACCATCTCATGTCTCAATGCTGACCACCCAGTAGCACTCACACCTGTCATCATGAAGTGCTTCAAGAGGTTAGTTATGAGGCACATGACACCTGGACTCTCTGCCTCAAACAACCCCCTTCAGTTTGCCTACCACCCAAACCATTCCATGGAAGATGCCATTATTCACCCTGCACCCGGACCTCACCTGCACAAAAAGAAAATATATGTTAGAATGCTATTTATTGACTTCAGTTCAGCAATCAACACCACAGCAGCTAATTGGGAAGCTGAGATGGTTGAGCTTCAACTCGTCTTTTTGCAACTGGATCCTGGATTTCCTGACTGTGAGGCCTCAGTCAGTGTGCATCAACCATGCCACCTCCAGGATCATCACACTAAACTAAACAATACAAAAGAATGATTTTTGACTTCCATGCTGTCCATTCCCCACTGCACAATGAGGACTCAGTGGTGGAGATTGTCAGAAGCACCAAATTACTTGGTGTTCACCTGACAGATGATCTCATCTGGACCCTCAACACCATCTATTTGGCCAAGAAAGCACAGAAGTGTCTGCACTTCTTACAGTGACTGAAGATGGCAAGCCTCCCACCCCCATCCTCACTACTTCTACAGGGAAAGCATTGAGAGTGTTCTGACCAGCTGTATCATTACCTGGTTTGGGAATTGCAACATCTCAGACAAGTCCCTGCAAAGGATAGTGAATACAGCAGATACATGGGATAGTGAATAAAAATCATATGTAACTTTCTCCCCTCTGGCCAGGGCATTTTTCACAAGCAATGTCTCTAGCAAGGCCTCTAGCATTGTGGAAGACCCTTCCCATCTACTCAATGGAGTGTTTATCCACCTCCCATCTGGCAGAAGATACCATAGCATCGGGATGAGCTCAACCGGTCTCTATAACACTTTCTTCCCCCAAGCTGTAAGATTTCTGAACTCCCTGCAGCTCCCCACCATGGCCAGAAGGTGAATGCACCAGTCACTTTAACCAGCCACTTTAACTGACACTTTAACCAATCACTTTAACTGACATGTTTAGATTACTGCTATATTGCTGCTACATTCCAGCTACTCTATTTTACAGTTCATGTATTTTATAGTAAATTATTAGGGCCGAGATAAACTTGATGTTATGCGACTCGTGCGCTTGTGGATGCTGCCACTATGCAAGCAGTGTACTGACTATACTTGCGTGTGTACTTTGATGATCCCATCAGGTGGCAGTGCAAGAAATCATCACTGTGAGAAAACAACGTCTGGTTTCGCTGAGTTGTGAGTTGAGGGAAGATGTCACATACCAAAATTTTAACATAGTGCCACCGGAATTTTTGCTGGCACTGCAACTCCTGAATGCATCACATAAATTTCTGATGATGTGCACAGAGTACACATCAAAAGAGTGCTGGGAACGTGTGGCAGCCATGATGCATGCATGGAAGCATTCTGAGCATCAAGTATATTCCAGCCCTTATATCACAACATGTATAAATAGCTTGCATACCACATACCACTCCACTGTCATGTATATACTGTCATGTATATACTGTGCCTGTCCTCCTGTATCATGTCTTGTGCACTATGTGTGGTCTGCATCCATCACCCTTGTTTGCACTTCTAATGTGTGTAATTAATCTGCTTTACTCCTGTAATTGTATACATACAACCCCTTATGTGTTTTATGTTTCACCACGGTCCTGGGCAGGCTTGATGAGTAACAGAATACATGGAAACATAAGTGTATTGAAGTGGAAATGAATGCTGTGACATTAATTTCTCATGTAATCCGTTTGATGTTATTTAATATGTTTTGTTTTGAATATAGTGTAATGTTCATGTAGAATCATACAGTATATATATATATATATATATATATATATATATATGTATATATATGTATATATATACACACATACACATACTATGTATGCGTTTATGTAGGGAAGAGCAACCGCAGCCAGTAGACATTAAGCAGATGTCTTCCGTGTTTAACTTTTCTTTAGGTAAACTAAACATTCCTTTACCTTATATGGGCCTTTTACCAAGGAGGCTATAGATAACCAGATAGAACTAGTTTTTTGGGCTATAAAAAGGGGCACCCTGCAAAGCGTGGGGCGCTTGAATTTGTTCTTGTTTCTAAGTGTAACGCTATATATTTTCTGCTTCATTAAAAGAAGTTTCTGAAGGACTATTTTGAGAATTGTGGTTTTATCAACAAATTTCCACCACAGTATTTAGGATACAAAAAAGGTAACTGCATTCCATTACAGTTACAGAAAAAAAAAACTGTTATCAGATTACCAATACAATTAGTAAAATCAGGGATCATTTACAGGATTATTATATTATGAAATGTATAAGGGATGCAACAACTAATAAAAATTGCTAATAAAAATAATTGCCAATAATTTAATTATTAGTTGATCTGTGTTATGAAGCACACATACACATGCACTATGTCACTTCATAAAAACATTTGAGGGAAATGGTGGAGAATAAACATCAGTATGATTTTCTCTATGGTATGAAACTCTTTACAGTATACTATTCCGATGGCCTCATGACAACTTGTGTTTTAATGTGAGTAATTATCATTCATTTGTGGGAATGTGAGGAGAAGCGTGATGTTCCTGGTTGAATTGTCCAGAACAGCTTTGTTATATTTTGTTTAGCAGTAATTGGTGAAGCTAGTTGTATTAATTAGCTTAAAAATGTAAAAAAGTTAAACTAACCTATTTTTCTGACCCTGCTTTCGGTTTACAAGTCGACCCCAAAGAGAGTAGATTCACTAATCTCAGGCATTGAAAATTAAGAGTCAAACGGAAATCTTTGTAGTCGATTCCACACACTGAAAATTATTCATCTCTCACACGCACACTGCAAGCAAAATTAATTTATCATTGGAGAATTTCACTGACCAAAACAGGCACCTAATATTTATTTTAGCTTCATTTTGTATTTATCTTTTAGAAATTTTAAACAAATCATGGCTTGGCATACAGACACACAGCTGCAAAAAGTGTGGTAAGTAATTAAAAAAGTGATAAACAGTAAACAATGTAGGCTACAGACCATCACTTTGAGATAGTTTGAGTGAATATTCAGCACCATTCATATATAATGCTTATACTGAATGAGTATTACCATTCATTTTGTTGACATGAGCACTTGATAATATTCTGATAAATGACACTAATTTTGTAATTAGTGAACTGGTATTTAATTAAGCCTAGTTAAGAAAAGGTTCTGTAGTAGCGATGATTAAAATTCTGCAAATAAATATTTTAAATAAGTATCTTTTGCACATAATATTAAAAAAAATTAAGCCAATTGAATAATCAAGAAACGGTTCTTCAATTAACACCCTAAGAATAATCAAATAAAAATAATAATTATCAAAAGAAACAAAAATGGTAGTTGCAGCCCTAAATAAGGATGATATACTACAAGCACGTGTGCACACACTTCATGAGGCTCACATCACCACTCTGGTCATGAGTGAAACCATAGCTAATCTATGTCACCAATTCATTATCATGGCCTCTAGTGAAAAAATGTGTTCACTTGGTGGAAATTCCATCATTATTTTGTCTTTAAAGCAATCCAAAAGAAACAAGTACTTAATACTCAGTTACAAGTACTTAGTACTCAGTTACACTATTTAATTTTGTGTTAATTAAATTAAGATTAATCTAATTAAGATTTAAACCATGCAAATCTCAAGTCAGTGCTCCTGAAATTCCATCAGTATGTGGACTTTGCAAAGAGAGGAGCAAATGCGCTGGATCTTGTTTACACAAACATTCCTGGCGCATACCAAGCAGAGCCCCGCCCCCACCTCGGCTACTCAGACCACATCTCTGTTATGCTAATGCCAGCAAACAAACTGCTTGTCAGATGCACCAAACTGGTTCTGAAGCAGGTAAGAACCTGGACAGCAGGAGTCATCTATGCTCTTCAGGACTGTTTTGAGCACACTGACTGGCATATTTTCAGGGAGGCTGCAAGTTGGTTTTGAGGCGACAAAACCAACTTGGAGTAGTACACATCATCAGTGAACAGCTACATCCGCAAGTGCATAGAAGATGTCACTGTCTCCAAGACTGCTACATGCTCCAACCAGAAGCTGTGGATGACTGCAGAGGTGCATGAGCTGCTGAGGACCTGTGACTCTGCCTATAGAGCAGGTGATAAGGTGGCACTAAGAACAGCGAGGGCCAAACTGTCTCAGGCCATCAGAGCAGCAAAGCGTGCACAGGGCCAGAAAATCCACTTTCAGGACAGCGGCGACACGCAGTGAATGTGGAGGGGCACCCAGGCCATCACTGACTACAGAATGACAACACCTGCTTGTGATGGTGATGCTTCCTCACCAGATGTGCTTAACTTCTTTGCATGGCTTGATGCACAGAACTATGTTACAGATACCTAGATACCATCCCTGGGAGAGTGCTCAGAGAATGTGCAGACCAACTGCCAGATTTTCTTACAGACATTTTCAAAATCTCGCTGAGCACTGCTGTCATTCCAAAGTGCTTCATAGCCAGCACCATCATTCAAATGCCAAAGAAGTCCTCAGTGTCCTGCCTCAATGACTATCATCCCATTGCATTCACACCCATCACTATGAAGTCCTTCAAAGTCTCGTCATGAGGCATATCAAGACCCTGCTGCCTCCCTCACTGGATCCCCTGCAGTTCACCTATCGCCCCAACCAGTCTAAAGACAATGCCATTGCCACCACCCTACATCTGGCCCTCATTCATCTGGACAACAAGGACACATATGTACATGTCCTTGATTAGGACAATCATTCCTCCCCACCTGATTGGGAAGCTGAGCCTGCTGGGCCTGAGCACCTCTCCCTGCAACTGGATGCTGGACTTCCTGACTGAGAGACCTCAGTCAGTCCAGATTGGGAACAGTATCTCCACAGTGAACACTGGGGCCCCCCAGAGCTGTGTGCTCAATCCACTTATGTTCACTCTGCTGACTCACTACTGTGCAGCAACACAAGTCTCAAACCACATCATCAATTTCCCCGAAGACATGACCATGGTGGGTCTCATCAACATGAACGACGAGTCTGCATACAGAGAGGAAGTGCAGCAGCTAAAAGACTGGTGCAAAGTCAACAACCTGTCTCTGAACGTGGACAGAATGTGGTTCAGAAGGTGGTTGCAATGGGAAGTGCTCTCCACCGAGGAAGTTGTCAGGCGGAGACGAACAGTGAGCCGCCATGAGACGTCGCAGTGAGACGTCGACCCCGCTGTCAGAGGTCCACAGCAGTGCCGTGAGAACTTCGGCAGAGACACAGTTATATCACATAAACCTACTTAAATGTTGGGTAGAGCCAGTTCCTGCACTCCTGTTGTCTCCCTCTGTTTCAAGTCCCGCAGAGATGGTCCACAAAGGACCAAATCTCCATCCGGCCCAGGGACTTGACTTAGAAGAGCTCTAGTCCCAATTCCAAGACGTCTTCTCCTCCAAGCCGGATGGCATGTGGACCCATGTGGCAGCACCAGATCAGGACACCCCTGGACATATCATCAGGCAGCAGCCCTACCGAGTGCCAGAGGCCCGGCATAAAGCTATAAAGGTGGAAGTTGCCACCATGCTCAAGGACAGGATCATCAAGGAATCCACCAGCCCCTGGTCCAGCCCTATCATCGTGGTGCCCAAACCCAATGGGATACCTTCACCTTTGTAATGACTTCTGCAAGCTCAACAAGCTCATCCTCCAATGCCTCTCACCTCCTCTTCCCACTCCTCTCACTTTCCCCCACTTCTCTCACATCCTTATCCCTCATCCTCCCAGCCCTCTCACATCCTCCTGCCACTCCTCTCACCTCCTCCCTCTTTTCTCACACCTCTCACCTCCTCCTCCCACTCCTCTCACCTCCTCCTCCCACTCCTCTTGCCTCTTTGTCCCTCATCCTCCCACCTCCTCCCATTCCTCTCACTTCATCCTTGCACTCCTCTCTCCTCCTCCCTCTCCTCTCACCTCCTCCTCCTTCACCTCTCACCACCTCCTCCTTCTCCTTTCACTTTCTTCCACCTCCATGCACTCCTCTCACCACCTCCTCCTGAATCTTTGCATTTATGATATAATAATAATAATAATAATAATAATAATAATAATAAATTAAGTACATAAAGTACCCCTAATTGAGTAGAATTGGTCTTGGGTGGTTGTGTGGTCAAATATATGTAGCTCAATGTCCCATAGGTAGGTACGGATGTTGTAGCTGCCTGAAGGGCTAGGTGTTAAGGTGTGGATTTTCTGGGCCACCTGTTATAGGACCTCGGTGAAGACTCCTCCTTGCCCTGGGATCTGCCTTGGAAGCCTGACTTTTTTGTTGTCATGTTGTAAAAATTATACTTTACTCAAATAATAACCAAAATTGTCAGCAAGGAAAATAAAATTTACTTATATAATAAAAATGTTCATGAAGGTTCAGAGAAGAGATAGCATCTAGTTCTCGGAAGCTCTGAGAGCTCCTTTTGACATTTCAATTTATACATAACAATACACCCTGTATTCCATAAAAGGAAAATAACAGCATGCATGCTTTCAGTAAGAAAATAATGAATTCTCCACATCTCCCCTGTTTGGTCATTATAATGAACATTCTAAAGACAAATCACAAACCATAAATCAAAAGAAAAACAAGAAAAAAGACAAACATTATCATTGTTTGCTCTTTCCACTTATATATTTACATCCATTTGAAAAACAAATTATCTATGAGATTTTGCTTTGCTCAGCAGGATACTTAATATCAATATAATGAGGAGCTTTATTTTTGCTGGGAGATGCACTATTTTCACCCATACTGTGAAGACACAGTAGACAGAACAGTATATAGAGCTTTCATACACAGAGCCATGAGGCCAAACATTTTCTGTATGCACAAGAGTAAACCCAGTTATTGACATCGGGTGACCCATCAAGACTTCAAATGGAGATAGGCAATGATTCTGTTTTTCTGACCTTGCATGTAAATTAGAACTAATGGTAAGGCACTTACCCAATCTAGGCATTCTGCCTATTTTTGCCAGTTTGTTTTTCAGTATGCCATTAGCTCTTTCTACTACTCCTCCAGGTTGAGGATGATATGTGCAGTAGTGTTTGATGTCTGGATGTAATACTTCACCCAGGGCATCAACAATTGGTTTAGATAATGTAAGCCATTTGGGGTTTGTCTCTGACCATTGTCAATGCCCTTATCTGAGTTTTGTTTAGTACATACTAAACATTTCTCACAATGATCTTTAGCTTCAGTGAAACCATCAGTGCACCAAGTTTGGCCATCTCAATTATCTGTGCTTGGCCTGTGTGATCTAAACCATGCATAGCTCATGCTAACCCAGGAATGCAGATTTTGTGGGTAGTGGTAAGGTAATGTTTTATCTACCCAAATGTTTTTATCTGTCTATTCTGTGAAATTTCTTAGAGAAATATGCAACAGAATGATTCTTACCACCTGTGATGACAATGGCCAAACAGCCCTGTTGTAAAGGTCAGCAAGCACTCCTACCTTCTGGAAAACTCTGGAAAGAGCTGGAGAATCCCCCAACCACGAATCACATGGCAATAACAAGCGAGGTGGGGCTGTGTAATCTGGCATGGTTGGATGGTAATTTGCAGCCATTCTCTGGCCCACAGCGGCAGCAGATAAAAAGGAGGCAGCGGCACACTATGTTGAGCGAGTTCTGATAAAAAGGTGATTGACAACGCTCTCCCTTTTTGTCTCTCTCTTTCCAGTTTCTTCCTGAGAGTTCGAGCCTTGAAGCTGAGGAATTCTCCCTTTGTTGCCTCCTCACGTGGAAGAGCCGTGTCTGGATGAGGATTCACCACACGTTAACCCGGAAGCACGACCTCACCTGCACTCTATCTATGAGCCTACCTTCCCAGCACACGTATTTCACCAACTGAACTTTCACACTATTATTTCACCTCACTATCATTGGTTTAAGAGAAAATAAAGCACATGTCACAGTTGTAGCGAGCGAGCTATCCGAGCTGACACAAAGACCACACAGGAAACCAGAGATATGGTGCACTGAACGTATCCCGAGCTTTATTCTCAGTCCCAACAGTCTGCCCAAAAGAATAGTCCCAAAAACTTAATCAAACAAATAATCCCAAGTGCAAAACACATAACCAAATGGTGGTGAAAGTCCATCCTGGGGAGTACCAGGGAGATTACTCTCAGCACTGTGAAGTGAGGACACGGCGTACATGTGGGGTGGGGAACTCCCACACTCTTGATCAACATGCAAGCTCCACACTTCTTGATCAACAACTCCTGGTGTGATTATGCAAATGTGACCCGATAAAGTCCTTTTGCTCACCGGACCTGGAGTATCTGATGCTTATGTGTTGGCCATTCTGGCTACCGAGGGAATTTTCAGCAGTCATTATTATGGCTGTCTACATTCCCCCACAAGCCAACACCGACCGAGCTCACGGGGAACTGTATACCACAATCAGCAGTCAGGAAACCGCACACCCAGAGGTGGCGTTTATCATGACCAGGGACTTTAACAGTGCCAACCTGAGGAAAGTTTTACCAAAACTCCATCAACACATTCAGTTCAACACACGAGGAGAGCGGCTACTCGACCACTGTTACACTTCCTTCCAGAATACATACAAAGCCCTCCCCCACGCCCCATTCGGCCAATCAGATCATCGCTCCATTCTGCTCCTGCCTGCCTATAGGCAGAAGCTGAAACAAGAAGCTCCAACCCTTAGGGCGGTGCAATGTTGGTCGGACCAATCAGATTCAATGTTATGGGACTGTTTTGATCACGCGGACTGGGAAATGTTTCGCATGGCTGCGGACAACATTGATGAATACGCAGACTCAGACTTATCAGCAAATGCGTGGATGATTTTGTCCCATCCAAAACAGTGAAAGTTTATTAAAATCAGAAATCATGGATAAACAGTGATGTTCTCACGGCACTGGCGGCACGGAACTCTGCCTTTGCCTCCGGGAACACATCGGACTATAAACACGCCAACTACCAACCCCGGAAGACAATTAAGTCAGTGAAACATGAGTACAGGGACAGAGTGGAACAACAACTTAACAATCCTCGGAGAATGCGGCAGGGACGTAACACAATCGCAGACTTCAGAGGGAAAACCAGCACACCGCAGACCACAGCCTCTCCTAGGATCTAAACATATTTTACGCTAGATTAGACACAGTAAACACCACGAGACTGGACAGTGTATGCATCACGGATGACGACAGTGCTCCATGGATATACGGAAGTGCTTCAGACAGGTGAACGCACGCAAAGCCGCTGGCCCTGATGGAATCCCCGGCCGTGTCTTTAAATCATGCATGGCTCAGCTGGCTGGAGTGTTCATGAACATCTTCAACCTCTCCCTCTCCATGTCTGTAGTCCCAGCCTGCTTCAAAATGGCCACCATCATCCCTGTACTACTCCCAAAGTACTACCAAGTATAAAACATTACAATAAATACACATACACACATCCAGTCTATATAACCTTTCCCCTTTTTACACTCTTTTTCTACTAATGCTTCCCTGCAAATCCTGAAATAGTCAACACTAAGTGTACCATTTTCATTGTATACATTACATTATTAATACATTATAAGTTTACTTTCTCCATTAACATATCTACTTAGCTACACCATGTCTCCACTTATCATGCATTAATTTTACAGGCCTGGTCAGTTTGTCAACCATCTGGATTGATGTGTTCTTTTCCTAGATTGATAACATAACATATAACACATAAAACTATCAAATAAACCAAAAGAATAATATATTTCTCTATAACTATATATGTATACTCTTTTACAGTCCCTGACTGCCTTATGGACTGTTTATATCAAGGCAGTCCCTGACGTAGACCCTGATCTACACTCTCTTTCACTGATCATTTACAGGCATTCTAGTACCAGACTAAGAACCCTTTTCACACAAACAGTCATACAAGCAAACAACAAGAAAAATAGCTCTATAGTAGAACACTCTATGGTACTTAATTTAGCATTAAAGGTACCTTATTAAGAGCAGAGACAGACTTATTTATGAGCAAACAGTTCATGACAAACAAATCCTAAAGATCAGCCAGTAATCACAGTCCAGAAACAGGCAAAGTTCAGATAAGGCACAAACATGATATCAAAGGCAGAGGCAGAAATCAGTAACCAAGAAAAAACAATGCTGAAAACAAAGGCTTGGTAATAACTGAAGCAAATGACCCAGAGCATATAGTTCATAATGTGAAGTGTGAAAATAAAGTCCTTAAATAGTGCAGGTGTAATTGTGAACATTTTCAGAGGCTAGGTAATCAATGGTAATTATCAGTAATCATCATGTGGTTTTTAGAGGTATGTTTTGTTACTATATATGGATAATTGGTGGTGTTTCTGAATCCAAATGATCATGAACGTGCATGATCATGTTGGTTTAGAATGTGTGGAATTTATCAATGCTGGCATGTGTATGACCTGTGTTAGATTGAAAATCTTGTCCTTTTTCTGTCCTTTGACCCCTTTAACCCTGCTGCCATGGATTGTCGTTCTGGCATTCCTATGCTCAGATTTAAAGGTGTCCTGCTTTCTTCTCTGTCCTGTGATCTTTAGATAATTTAGGTCCTTGTGACATGACCGAAGCTTGTTTAGGTTAAGCTATCATAAAGAACACGATATACTGTTTGTGATTCATCTTATGTCACACTCCTCACACAGGAGACTTTCATCATGTCATATTGTTGTGTGCGGGTGAGCCGAAATTGTCGAAGCCACAAGTGCAGTGGCATACACTGATGAAGGAGGTCAATAGCCTTACCAGTTGATGAGTGGAGGTGGAAAGGCAGCTTAGCAGATGTTAGTGGAAGCAGACCATCACGTGCTGGTCCCGTAGCAAATAGGCACCGCGGCACGTGCAGAGGGGGCGCGGGGGGAGGATGACAAGACACAGTATATCCAGCCGGAGTACAACCACGGAAATGAAACGCACATACAAAAGACGAAAATAAAACCGAGCGTAGGAATAAACACTTAAACAAACCTTAGTCCAGGAAGGCCGATACGGATAATCCAAAATGCTTATGGAAAAGTGGGGGCTCGTAGCATAAACCGTTACCGAGTTCATGAATAAGCAGCGAGCAGTCCGATACTTCCGTGTTTATACCCAGTGACCCGGAAGCAGGGATTTAGCCCCGGATGTTGTTGTGAGGATGTCCGCTAGAGCTGATATGGTAACGTGACGCGTGTCTGCTCGTGTAGTTGTTCTGACAGCGGGAGGTGCGACACATGTGTTTTGTCTAAACAAGGTGTTTTTCTACTTATCTGTTCCCTTGAGAATACTATGACATCTGTGCTTCTGTGTATAATACTTCTAGACTCTCCTCATTAAAATCAGAGGTTAACAGGACCTTGTGTCAGTTGGCTCAATCTCCAAGTACTTGACACCCAGAGGAAAGAGAGAGAGATGTGGTTGCAGAGTCTGATAGAGATTGAACCTGAATCTGAAACCTGAGTTCTAACAACGCATACATAGGCACACATTTGATATATACTGCTTGTTTTGTACTTGTGCACATTCAAAATTTTACTTGTAAGACAGAATTAGAACCTTGTCTACAAAATGATGATACATGAGATAAATGAGGACCCAGGTCTCCATCTATCCATTAGATGACTAAGTGATGGGAAAAGCTGAAAAAAGAAGGCTCAAATTCATCCTCAAAATTTCAAAGAAGGCCCCCTTTGAAATTCTGAGGATAGACACAACCTTATGCTCACTGTATCCCTCGGCCAGTAAAGCCAGAACTTAACTCTTCGTTTTTGTATATTTTTGTATTCCAATTAAATTTAAGGTAGTACTAGCACTGTGTTGCCTTCCAAGATGGTCCTATTGCAAGAGAAACCACAAGGATTACCAGAGCAGTGTTTTTTTATACTTTTCCTCATTAAATAATATTTGGTTCAGGTGATCACCTAATCAGTAACTCATTAAACAAAATGAGGTGTGCTTGTGTTGGAATTCTATCACAAACAGTGGAATAAAATGATTATTTCAATTTGATGCAAAATTGATTTAAATTTGATGCGAATTGATGAGATGCTAATTTAAGAAAAAAAAAAACTAAATTTTTTCCAGTGCTGTCTGTCTCTGTGTGTGTTGTGACGCCGGGGACCACACAGCCCCGTTGTCGAGCCCTGGCAAGTGCTCCAACCCGCCGGAGTACACCGAGGGAAGCTGGAGGTTCCGCTCCACTCTGACACTGTTAACCAGCAAGGCGGGGCTGTGTAATCTGGCATGGCTGCAGGACAATTCCCGGCCAAAAGACTCGCCCTAAGAGGAGCTCACCGCAGCATGGAGGATTGCCCTTTTCCCCGGCGCTGCTCGACCACAGCCTCACCCACGAGCGAACTTTCCCCAGCGCACGTACTTTCACCACACAAGTACAGACTTTTTCCTCACTCACTCCTTCACGGACTCAACAATGAAATCACTGTTACTCACCTTAACTGCTTCCTTCAGTGCCTTTTGTTGTCGCAACAGAACAATAAATCATGGGATATTAAATATAACAGTGCATTTAACCCTGTTCAAGAAGACTGCGTAGCGTGAGGGATGGCCTCGTGAGGAATGGCCGCGGCTACTCTCTCCACTCCTCACCGGTGAAGTGCAGCGCGCATAACACGCCCTTCCAGTGGAAGAAGCTGCGCAGTATACTAGGCTAAAGGAGGAAATCCTAGCACGCTGCGGGCTCTCGGTGAGCCGAGCTGTGGCTGCATTTCACTGCTGGGCATATCGGCCGGAGCGCGAGCCGCGAGAACATGTAGCTCAACTTTTGCAAATCTCACATCGCTGGTTACAACCGGAAGTGCTCTCGGCCAACGAAGTTGTCCAGTGGCTTACTATCGACCGATTCGTGCAGGGCCTTCCTGGAGAAGAACAGCATGCCGCCGGCTGGGTGCGACCCACCACGCCTAACGATCTGGTCGGGGTGCTGGAGGCCACAGATTCCATCAGGGACATGGCGCAAGAGCGGCCAAGACCGCCGTGCTTCGTCGCTCCACCGGCAGACCTTCAGGATTCGTCTCCAGCCCATCACCAGCCCTTCCGCACTGTTGCTATGCGCTCGCCTCCCTGGGCGCATGACATCACCATGAATACGGAGTCAGGCCAGGCCCCAGCTCACAAACCTTGGATGGCCGCTTGCGTTGTGCATGAGGGCGCGGCAACAGGGGCGTCGACCACCACGTTATGGTTGGAGGGATAGCCTGTCACCGCTCTGCTCGACACTGGAAGTAACATCACCCTAGTGCTGCCGTCGGCGTTGCTGAGCATCCTCAAACCGGATGGCCGGGTTGCCGTCACATGTATACATGGGGATATCCAGGAGGTGCCGGCTAGCACCTAGGGCACCGAGCAGGTGAGTGGACGGTGACTGTTGGGCTAATGCCATCTCTCCCTGTCCCCCTCCTTGTAGGAAGGGACTGGCCAGGCCTCTCAGAGGTGCTACGAGAAGCAGAAGAGGAGAAGGAGCCACCTACATGCCGGAGGAGACGTCGTCCCTGCCGCCGGAGGTCCACAGTACTGTCACGAGTTGTCCTAGCTGCCGAGGAGGAGGGCTGTGCAGTAGAGGCCGACCCAGAAGATGAGTTCCCCTTGGACACTAACCCTTTCCTGTGTGTCGGTCAGCAGATCAGCCGCGAGGGGGACTTCGTCCGGGAACAGAAAGAGAACAAGCGGCTAAAGCACTGCTGGGACCAGGCGCTGCGGATCGACGAGGAGGATGACATTCCTGGCCGGTTCCTGCCTTCTACTTACTTCTTCTCCCAACAAGCATGGCTATACTACTACTGCGGTGAGAGGCGGGGAGAACCGTGTGACCTCCTCATCATCCCCTAGACAAATACAGCGATGATCATGCACCTGGCCCACGCTCACACGCTGGGAGGCCATTTGGGATTGTGGAATACACTGGAAAAGATCCATGATCGGTTCCATTGGCCGGGGATGATGGTGGAGGTCGAGCGCTTCTGTTGAGCCTGTTCCACCTGCCAGACGACCTCCGCCCATAAACCAGCCCCAGCGCCACTCATCCCCCACCCAATCATCGAAGTCCCCTTCGAGCGGGTGGGGATGGACCTCGTAGGACCGCTGCCTAAGTCCGCCCGAGGCCACGAATATATCCTAGTGGATTATAGTGGATTATAGTTCTAGTAGATTATGCCACCCGGTACCCAGAGGCCATCCCCCTCAGAAAAGCGATGTCCCCGAACATCGCCCAAGAGCTGGTTCTGCTGTTCAGCTGGGTGGGAATCCGGAAGGATATACTCACAGACCAGATTACTCCGTTCATCTCCCGTCTCATGCAGGACCTGTGCCGGCTGCTGAAAGTCCACCATCTCTGCATGTCTGTTTACCACCTGCAGACCGACGGCCTGGTGGAGCGAATCAACCAGACCCTGAAGCGCATGCTCCGCCGGGTCGTTGAGGGCAAGGGCCGGAACTGGGACCTGCTTCTCCCATAGTTGCCATCCGGGAAACCCCTCAGGCCTCGACGGGGTTTACCCCATTCGAGCTCCTGTTCAGACGGCGGCCCCGGGGACTGCTGGACATTGCTAAAGAGGCATGGGAAGCCCAGCCCTCTCCATTCCGCTCTGTGATCGAGCATATGTGTGAGATGCAGGAGCGGATCGCGAAGGTGGGCCCCATTGTCTGGGAACACCTGGCAGCAGACCAGCAGGAGCAGCAACGGGTTTACAACATCCGAGCCCAAACCCGTGAGTTCCAGGTGGGGGATAAGGTGCTGCTCCTAGCACGCTGGCAGGGCCCTTACATGGTTGCTCAGTGAGCAGGCCCAGTGAACTTCCGCATCCAGCAGCCAGGTAAGAGAGCTGAGACACCGGTGTACCACGTCAATCTGTTGAAACGTTGGATAGATCCTGTTCCTGTGCTCCTGTTGTCTCTCTCTCCCCTTCCAGGTCCCGCCGAAGCCGTCCACAAGAGAGCAGACCTCTTCCCGTCCCAGCGCCAGGAACTGGAAGAGATGGAGTTGCCATGCTTCAGGACGGCGTCATAGAGGAGTCCACCAGCCCCTGGTCCAGCCCAATTGTCATGGTGCCAAAGAATATACAAATTTAAATGGGAGCCTCCGCCTCTGCAATGACTTCCGCAGACTCAACGAGGTCTCTGAATTCGACGGGTATCCAATGCCAAGAGTGGATGAACTCATGGAACATCTTGGGAAGGCCCAGTTCATATCCACACTTGACCTGAAAAAGGGGTACTGGCAGGTGCCCCTCACCCCCGCCTCCCGGCCAAAAACAGCATTCAGCACCCCATCCAGTCACTGGCAGTACCGGGTTCTTCCCTTCGGGCTGCACAGAACCCCGGCGACTTTCCAACACCTTATGGACGTTCTGCTCCACCAGCACCGGGACTTAGCTGCAGCATATCTTGATGATGTCATAATCCACTCTCGCACCTGGGACAACCACCTTCATCATCTGCACAGAGTGCTCGAGGAGCTGCGGCAGGCTGGGCTCATGGCGAACCCCAAAAATTGCCACCTGGGATTAATGGAAGCGCAGTACCTGGGTTACAGCATTGGAAGGGGTCTGCTGAAACCCCAGGAAAACAAAGTGGAGGCAGTTCGCCAATTTCCCAGACCTACCATAAAAAAACAGGTAAGCGCCTTCCTTGAGCTGGCCGGGTACTACAGACGGTTTGTTCCGAACTTCTCCTCTATAGCTGCCCCCCTGTCAGATCTGACCAGGAAGGGCCAGCCGGAGAACGTGAAATGGACCCTGTAATCCGAGCGTTCTTTAGAGGACCTAAAACTCGCCCTCACCAGCTCTCCCGTTATCCGGAATCCGGATTTTGAACACCCTTTCCTGGTCCAGACGGATGCCTCCGAGACAGGACTGGGAGCCGTCTTAGCGCAGGACGGGGAAGAGCATCCGGTATTGTACATCAGCCGGAAGCTGAACCCCGCTGAGCGCCGGTATGCGGCAATCGAAAGGGAGGCCCTGGCCATAAAGTGGGCCATTGAGGAACTACAATATTATCTCACAGGATGACAAATTACTCTCATTACAGATCATGCACCCATCCAATGGCTACACCAAATGAAGCACAAAAACAGTAAACTGACTCGGTGGTTCCTCTCTCTGCAGGGCTAATCCTTTCAGGTGCTGAACCAGCCTGGGGCAAAGCACACCAACGCTGACACTCTTGTGAGCTCAGGGGGGGCACTGTGATGCCAGGGAACACACAGCCCTGTCGTCGAGCCCTTTCACGTGCTCCAACCTGCCGGAGTACACCGAGGGAAGCTGGAGGTTCCGCGCCACTCTGACACCATTAACCAGCAAGGTGGGGCTGTATAATCTGGCATGGCTGGAGGACAATTCCCAGCCCACGGCGGCAGCAGATAAAATGGAGGGGATTATAGCTCAACGGCATAGCTCAACGGTGAGTACTGTACAGAGGAGTAATGACTCTCTTGCTCTCGCTCACATGTTCCCCACAGACCCGCCCTAAGAGGAGCTCACCGCAGCACAGAGGACTGCCCTTTTCCCCAGCGCTGCCTCCATTACAGAGGACTGCAGCTGGACATGGAACCATCCCCAGCTGGACCCGGAAGCACGACCACATCCTCACCCAGGAGCGAACTTTCCCCAGCACACATACTTTCACCACACAAACACAGACTTTTTCCACACTCACTCCTTCACGGACTCACCAATAAAATCACTGTTACTCACCTTAACCGCTGCCCTCAGTGCCTTTTGTTCTGTCGAAACTGTTCCGCTCACAGTGTGTGTGAGTAAGTAAGTAAAAGTGTGTGATGAAAGTGTCTGAGAGATGACAAGCACAGAAAATGTCATAGATATTTGATGGTGACTTTTTTATGGAATCAGGCAGTGATGCATAAAGGCACATTACTTTGACAATTGAGAGGCTTGAGATCCTTCTACACATAAACCTTACAAATCACGAAAGCAGAGAATATAAATGAAAATATGTGTCAAGCTGGAAAAATGTCCTTGAATTAATCAGACACTTCTAGGAAAATCATATTTGTGATACACAGCTTAAGCACACACTTAAGCAACCCTACACAGCCTGATAGTATAATTTTTACACAATGAATTTAAAGCTTTTAGTCAAATTTAGTCAAATTTAGTCAAATCCATAAAAGCAAAATGGTCTCCCACTTTTCTAACAGTTTATAAAAAGCAATTCATAATCTGTCTTGCTACTGCTCATCTGTCTTGCTACTGCTAAATAAAAAGGTCTGCATCTAACAGTCCCAAACTCCACAAGTGATGACTTGTGGAGTTTGGGACTGTTAGATGCAGACCTTTTTATTTACCTCAGGAATTCACCACTGTGCTCGTTGTCGGCGTGTACATTCCCCCCAGCACTAATGCTAAGGATGCACTCTGTGAGCTGTACAAGGCTATATGCCACACTGACTGGCATATGTTCAGGGATGCTGCAACCAATGGCGACAACACCAGCTTGGAGAAGTAGACGTCATCAGTGACCAGCTACATCAGCAAGTGTGTAGATGATGTCACTGCCTCCAAGACCATTATTACATGCTCAAACTGGAAGCTATGAATGAGTACAGAGTTGCGTGAGCTGCTGAGGACCTGAGACTCTGCTTTCAGAGCAGTTGACAAGGCTGCCCTACGAACAGTGAGGGCCAAACTGTCTCGGGGCATCAGAGCAGCAAAGCATGCACACGGCCAGAGAATCCACAGCCACTTTCAAGACAGTAGTGACATGCGGCACATGTGGCAGGACATCCAGGCCATCATTGACTACAGGACAACTGCACCTGCTTGTGACAGTGATGCCTCCCTACCAGATGCGCTTAACAACTTTTTTGCACAGTTTGATGCACAGAACAATGTAACAGCGAGGAAGACCTCCCCTTCTCACCCCTTCTGACCACTGCTGATGTGAGGAAAACTCTTCGCAGAGTTAACCCACGGAAGGCTTCTGGACCAGCTAACATCCCTGGCAGAGTTCTCAGAGAATGTGCAGACCAACTGGCAGATGTTCTCACTGACATCTTCAACATCTACCTGAGCACTGCTTTCATCCCGAAGTGCTTCAAAGCCAGCATCATGGTTGTTGTGCCAAAGACGTCTTCAGTGTCCTTTGAGAGGCTCGTCATGAGGCACATCAAGACCCTGATGTCTCCTTCACTGGACCACCTGCAGTTCGCTTATCACCCCAACCGGTCCACAGATGATACCATTTCCACCACCCTAAATCTGGCCCTCACACATCTGGGCAATAAGGACACCTATGTACAAATGCTGTTCATAGACTTCAGTTCAGCATTCAACACAATCATTCCTCAGCACCTGATTGGGAAACTGAGCCTGCTGGGCCTGAACACCTCTCTCTGCAACTGGATCCTGGACTTCCTGACTGAGAGACCTCAGTCAGTCTGGATTAGAAACAGTATCTCCAGCACCACCACACTGAGCACTGGGGCAGCAACCACATCATCAAGTTCGCCAATGACACTACTGTGTTGCGTCTCATCAGCAAGAACGACGAGTCAGCATACAGAGGGAAGGTGCAGCACCTAACAGACTGGTGCAAAGTCAACAACCTGTGTCTGAACGTGAACAAAACCAAAGAGATGATTGTTGACTTCAGATGGGCACGGAGCGACCACTTTCCTATCAACATTAACGGATCCTTTGTGGAGATCATCAAGAGCACCAAATTCCTTGGTGTTCACCTGGTGGAGAACTTCTCCTGGTCCCTCAATACCAGCTCCATCATCAAGAAAGCCCAGCAGCGTCTCTACTTCCTTCGAAGTCTGAGGAAAGCTCATCTCCCACCACCTATCCTCACCACCTTCTACAGAGGGACTACTGAGAGCATTCTGAGCAGCTACATCATTGTCTGGTATGGAAACTGCACCATATCGGATTGCAAGACCCTACAGAGGATAGTGAGAACAGTTGAGAAGATCATTGGAGGCTGTCTTCCCTCTATCACTGACATTCACCACACACACTGCATCTGCAAAGTCACCAGCATTGTGGACGACCCACACACCCCTCACACAAACTCTTCATCCTCCTGCCATCTGGCAAGAGGTACCGAAGCATTCGGGCCCTCACCTCCAGACTCTGTAATAGTTTCTTCCCCCATGCCATGAGACTCCTGAACACTCAGGGACTGGACTGACACACACACACACACAAAAATGTACACTCATCTACCTCTACAGTTTTGCACATTACATTTGGATTAGCGCTGCAATGTCTTGTCTCATGATGTCTGGACTGTCTCATGACAGTGTCTTGTCTTATCTCATGATGTCTGCACTGTATGCAGTGTTTGCACATTTGCACACTTGCACTTTATTTTGTTTCTGCCATGTTTGCACATGTGCACCTTTTTTATTCTGTGTTGTCTTATATGTAGCACCTTGGTCCTGGAGAAACGTTGTCTTATTTCACTATACACTGTATCACATGTATATGGTTGAAATGACAATAAAGCCACTTCAACTTGAACTTGAACTTGATTTCTAGTACACCACAAGGCTATAATAATTCAAATTGGGAAAACCCCTTGGAGGCTTTGCGGAACCTCTTGTACTGCGAATAATAGGGCCTCAAGCCACTTATCCTAATTCCACACATCCTTGTGAATGAACTTACAAATCATGTTTTTAAGTGTTTGATTAAATCATTTGACCAGACTGTCCATCTGTGGATGGTACACATTGGGACAAATCAATTTAAGCCCCCAATAATTCATACAGTTTCTGCACACAACACTGTATGCAGATAAGTTGTACAGAGGCACTGCACACAATGTTGTGCAGTATCACATTGCATAATCCACCAGGACAAACTCAAAGTGATGCCCTTGTAAAATACAATCTAATGGCCCAATAAGGTATATGCCAATTGTTTAAAAGAGGATCTAGATTAATGGTAAAGTGCACAAAGGCATTTTTGGGGTGGCTGGCAGATTCACCAGCTGACATTATCGACATGCCTTGCACCACCTTTGAACATTGCTGAGAATTCACGGCCAATAAAAACTGAGTCATGAGATAGTTCAGTGATAAAAGTATTTCTATAGGCCTCTTAGGGAAAATCTCCAATGCTAAGTTCATTTTGCTTGCGGGGTGTGTGTGTGTGTGTGTGTGTGTGTGTGTGTGTGTGTGTGTGTGTGTGTGTGTGTGTGTGTGTGTGTGTGTGTGAGGCGAATCATTTTCAGTTTGTGGAATCAACTCCAAAGATTTACATTTGACTCTTAGTTTTTAATGCCCAAGATTAGTGAACCGACTCTTTTTGGGATTGACTTGTAAACCGAAAGCAGGGTCAGAAAAAAGGCTAGTTTAATGTTTTCCTTTTTTAAGCCAATTGATTCAAATAGCTTTGCTAGTTGCTGCTTAACAAAATATAACAAAGTTGTTCTGGACACAAGCAGGAACATAATGCTTCTTCTCACATTCCCTCAGACGAATGATAACTCACATTAAAACACAAGTTATTTCATGAGGCCAGTAGGGTAGTATACTGTAAAGAGTTTCATACCATAGAGAAAGTCACGCTAATGTTTCTTCTCCACCATTTCACTCAAATGTTTTTTTATGAAGTGACGTAGCATGTGCATAGTGTGCTTCATAACACAAATCAACTAATAATTAAATTATTGGAAATTATTTTTATTATCGATTTTTATTAAATTTGTTGATAAGTTGTTGAAGCCCTTATGAATTTTACAATATAGTAATCCTGTAAACGATCCCTGTTTTTACTAATTGTATTGGTAATCCGATTACAGCTTTTTTTTCTGCAACTATAACAGAATAGTTACCTTTTTTCGTATCGTAAATATGTAACGCCGTTCCATGTATTCTGTTACTCCCCAAACCTACACCCGTGTTGGAGTCACACTGATGTTCCCTAAGGAACAAATTCTAGTCATGCTTTTTTTTGTCCAATGTTGACAATATGGGTAATTTTGCATTCAACCACACACACACACACACACACACACTGAAAAGAAGCGATGAGATTATAATTCCAGTGATACACAAAACACATCATAAACATTGTGAGTGTAATAATAGAAACACTAGCTTTTGTTCATTTAAAGCTATATTCAGCTCCAAGCCATGAGCTTTGGGTTGTGTACATAACAAGCGTCTCTGTGATACACTCACAATAATTTATTCAGTACTATAAGTCATTATCTAGGTTCTACAGTATTGTATAATGTGCTCCATAATTGCAGGTTTATACAACACGAAACAGTGCTAATGGGAAAAAGGGGAATACATTTTGAGAAAATTGCATCTCAATTGCTTCTGCTACATTAAAGGTTTTTCAGATGTATGAAAACTTAAAAAAAAGCCTCAGTGCAGTGCAGCTTTAAACCAGAGACCTTCACACCACACTTCATTATTTTTCAAATTACTTCATATATTTTATTCAAACAATAACATATGGTCCTAACACACAGAGTTAAATAAGCAGATATGTACAGAATTACCTCTTACCACAAATATAGTTGATCAGTCGAGACATGCTTAGTGCCAGTTTGCTTCTTTAGTTTTAAACTGTAGCTATGACTTAAAGGTAGCTAACAAATATGATAATCTTATAGCTACCATTTTTTTCCGAAACCTTAACATGTACATCATCACATACTCACCTTAAAAGACATAACCTGGCTTAGAAATATCATGTACTGGAATGTGTTGTCCACTAGCAGAACTACTAAAGAGACATTGTTGGGCCTTTATTCCTCAAATATTTAACTCTATAGAGTTGAATTCTGCCTCAATAAAAAAAATCTCTTTGGTTAAAAGTTGAACAACACAAATGCTAAGTTGCACTGTTTAACGTTATGGCTTACCAGGGTGCTTTTTCCTGTGTTAGCCAGTTTGCCAAGTCAAACTCACTGTACAATTGACACTTTTGGATAAGTGTGATGCTTATCACTTTTTATTTTTAAATTTCTTAAGTTAAAAATCTATATTACTCTTTTCATATTGTTTTTTTTTCCCAGAGATAAACACAATGTGAGAAAATGAACTTTTTAAATTTTATTGTTAACCTACTTTCTGACTTGATTCACTCTACCACTAGCATGGGGGGAATCCCAGCAAACTTGCCACCCACTCAATTCAGCTCAGAACAAGGCTTATTGCCATGCACTGGATGTACACAGTGTCTTTCCTTTGTGATTAGGAGGATGTGATTCATCAATTGGTAGACAAATTTAGCTATTCTTGAAGCAAATTCAAAGTGTTCTCAAGAATTGTTTTAGACTAACAGGTAAGCTATTGACCTAGCTAGCTAGCCAGTCAAGTAAAGTCCCTTAAAGTTGATAGTACTGGCCTTGAGAATGGAAGCAACCTTATCTTTTGTGACATCAATTGAGAACATTGTTAGACATTTATTTTCCCTGTGCAGGTAACATGTAGTTTGATTATATATAAGTATAATCATTAACATTTCTGAGCTTTTGATTCATTTTAGCTAGCTTAGATCAAGCAGCTATAACAACAAGTACCACGATGCTTTCACCCCTTCCTCACAGCAGAAATGGTACAGCTCATGATGCACCTCTCAAAAAAGAGCACAAATCAGAATTTAAATGTAAAAAAAACAAAACTGCTTTCTCATCATTCTGTTTTATTGGTAAAAGAAAAATAAAATATTTAAAAATATTGCACCATTTTTAAAAATTTTTATATGTTACAAAAAAAATAATCACTATGTTAAGTGTTACACATTCCTTTTTGGATACCTTTTGGTCATTCTGTTTTCATGTCAGTAACAGAAATAAAAAAATAAAACAATGTATGTCAAACTCTTTTTAGATCTTACAATATGAAGCCATGAGTATCTAGGAATTTTTTCTGGGTGAAATAATGGATTATTGGAAGCTACACATAATGTAAGCTTGAAATTTATTCAAATAAGAATTTTAAATTATTTATCTACTTAGTAATTTGATTTTATTTTTAGTTTATATTCTTTTTTATAGTAAGATAATTATAGTTAATACAACTACAATTATAGTTAAATATAGTTACAACTTTAACTGTATGCATTAATTACCATTCATAAATTCTGGTTCTTGAGTGGAGTATGGGTTGACAAGCACCCTTGTCTACAGTAATAGTATTAGTGAGCTTCACAGCACCAACTACTTGTGCGAGATCATCACTACATGACTTTTTAAGATTGAATGGAATATCTCAGTAAGAAATTGGTGAATAAGAGGTAAACTTCAGTTTCCTGAACTAATTATTAAGAGATGGTTCCTCAAAATGGTGATGACTGTATTTCAAGTCAGTAAAGTTTCTGACTTGGAAAGCTGTTTCTGCGGTTACAAAACACATGTACATTTGTTCAGAATAAACTAGACAGTATATTGTGTCTTCCAAATAAAAAGCATAATAATATATAATAAACAACAAAGTATCAATGGTTTTATAGTGTGATCATATTGTGTTATATAGGTTGCATGATTTTGCTGTCGTGGAATCATATGTGCATGGCAAATGACTACTGATTTCAGGTTGCATTGGTAGAAATGTTTCTGCTCCATACTGGTGAATGAGTCAAGCATGTAAACTGATTGGTGCTGATCCATCCAATGAATCAATAGTGCAGTTGTTTCATCATGCTTTTGAGTTGTTCCATAGCCCTAACCACAGGTTTCAGAAAAACAGACCCCTTTTAGCTTTAGTTCCTTTGTGATTTAATTTTTTTAAGAAGAAAAAGAAACAAAAGTTGCTTTTAACTTTTGTATCTGCAATTTCGGCAGCACAGCACAACTTTCTATGTGGAGTTTGCATGTTCCCCCTGTGCCTGCATGGGCAGAAATATGCAGATTAGGTGAACTCGCTACTCTAAATTGCCCATAGTTGTGAATGTGATTGTAAATGGTTGTTTTTTGTCTGTGTTAGCCCTCTGATAATTTGGCGACCTGTCCAGGATTAACCTGCTTCTCACCTGAAGTCTGCTGAGATTGGCTCCAGCTCCCCCATGACCCTGATAGATAAGCAGTATAGATAATGGACAGATGGATCTGCAATTTCTGATAATTTTTTTTTCATCTCTCCTGCTTGGGTTTTGAAAACACTAAATAACCACTCTTATTTTACAACTGATTCCAAAAAAGTTGGGGTACTGTGTAAAATGTAAATAAAAACACAACACAATGATTTGCAAATCCTGCTGACCCATATTCAATTGAATACAATACAAAGGCAAGATATTTAATGTTCAAACTAATAAACTATTTCTATTTTTTAATTAATATACAGACTACAGAATTTAGACTCTACCATATAAGGAGAAAGCTATCTACAGTGCCCTCCACAATTATTGGAACCACTTTTATTATGAAAAGGGTTAGAAAAAAATCCACAGAAAAAATGAGAAATCAAACCTTTAATTAAAACCTTATCAAGAAATAATTATTTACAACAAAAACATATATTCCCCAATTAATGACACCCCTGGAATTTATTGTGAACACAATGTAACTGAAGCATGCTTCCCATTTAAATTGTACATTATTGAGTTGATTGCAGTGTGTACAAACACAGGTCAAATTCCCATACTGCCAATTTGTATTGGGGCAATAATAATAATAATAATAATAATAATAATAATAATAATAATATTATTATTATTATTATTATTATTATTATTATTATTATTAACAACAACAACAACTGGCAACTGAAACTATTGCAAACTTGCCTGGAAGAGGACCCAAGTTTCTTTTGCCCTCATAAAGAGGCAAAAAAAATTCCCAAGGAACACTGTTGGTGAATTACAAGACAAAGTAAAATTTGGGGGTTATCAAGTCTCCAAAACCACCTTCAGACACTGTATCGATGTCAACAGATTATTTGGTAGGTATGCCAAAAATAAAAATCCTTTTCTGTCATTTAACCACAAACAAAAGCACCTGGAGTTTGTGAAACACTACTACAACTTTGGCTGGAACCATCTAGGGAACCATTCTATGGTCTGATGAAACAAAAATTGAGCTTTTGGGCAACAAACACTCAAAATGGGTTTGGTGTTAAAATAAGGATGGCTGTAATTAAAAAAAACCTTATACCAACTGGTGGAGAATCTGTTATGTTGTGAGGTGGTTTTTCCTCCAAAGGCCCTGAAAACCTTGTTAGGGTACATGGCATCATAGACTCCATGAACTACCAGAACATTTTAAATCAAAATCTGTCTGTCAGAAAACAAGGGAACTTAAACAGAGTGAACAGTGATGACAACTAAATAAAAAACAGGTGTAAACAATTAATACTCAGGAGACTGGGAGAAGGGAAGTGCAGAAGAGATGGTGTCATGACTGGGCTCGGCCGGTGTGGAGGGGTAATGTTATTACAGGGAATCAGCCTTTGTTTTCTTGGAGCCTGGTCAGTAGTGGAGCCTGAAGTGGAAGTGGGCAGAGAATAGGGCCCAGCATGACTGATGTGGGTTCAGCTGGTTTGCCGTTTTTAGACATTATAGATATTTTTTTGGTCAATATTTTTATGGTCAGTTTAGATAGTAAATGGGCATGCAGAACCCTCCAGCCAATGATGCCACTCATCCAGTGCTAGTTTAATGGCCAGCAGTTTGCAGTCACTGGTGTCATGGTTACGTTCTGCAGGAGTCAGCTTTTTGGAATAAAATGCCACTGACTGAAGCTTGGGTCTATTGCCAAAACGTTTTGACAAGATACTACCCGCACTGATATCAGAGGCGTCTTCTTCTGCCACAAAAGATTATGTGATCAGGATGCTTCAAGATGGGTGGTGTGGTGAAGGCTTGCTTGAATCGCATGAATAATTTCTCCACTGCGTGATTCTATGCCAGTTTCTTGGCCCCCTTCTTTAGCAGAGCTGTCAGTGGAGCTGCAGTCATGCTGAATCCTCTTATGAAGTGCCAATAGAAATTCACAAACCCCAAAAATCTCTACAGCTCCTTCACAGTGGTTGGTATGAGTCATGTAGTTCAGCAGCCACCTTCTCTGTATCCATGGAGACTCCCTCAGAGCTGATAACATAACCCAGGAAGGAGATTTTACTAGCATGGGATTCGCAGTTTGCTGCTTTCATATACAGGTGGTTCAAACATGAATCTGATCTGTGGCTTTGGCTGGTAGACCTTGTGGATTGAAACATGATTCTGAGTTTCTGGGTTTTCAATGCTCGAATGCACTGGATGAATTAATTTTCATGCGAGGACGTAAGTGGGTTGTGCTGCAGTGGCCAAGGGAATCTGAAGATTTTTCAGCTGGCCCGTGGTGATGGTCACTGACCTGGAGGTGAAGTGGCTCAGTACAACATGTGACATTGCCTCACCAATGGGGCTCCAATCAATGGCCTGGATACATAGGGGATGTTGGAGTGTGTGGTAACTTGAGCAGGGAGTCAGTTTCATGGTCAATAAAATTTCTTGACATTATGGAGTCAATCAATGCTGTAAAAATGAAAACACTCTCTAAGTGCCGTATTTGAATCTGCATGGAGAAACACTGATGTGTTTGGAGGGATTCACCACATGAAGGTGTGGTGGTTTCAGCATCCCCCTCAGTCTCTGTTTGTACTCCTGGCTTCTTTCACCACAAGGGACAGAGGCAAATGGTGTGGTCAGCTTCCCCGTAGTAGTAGCAGAGTCACTTACATCACTTTCACTCTCTCTCTTGGTGTTGAGCCAGGTGTGGGACAGCTGCATGGGCTCACCACATGGTACAGGCTCAGGAACTGTGTGGTCTCTTTTGCAGGAGGTTATCGAGGCAGATGGCTAGGTTGATTAGAGAATCAAGGGAAATGTTCTCGTCACAGCACACCTTGGTGAAGATGTCATTGTTCAGTCTATGGGAGAAGGTTCGTTTCAGCCGCTGCCTACTATGAGCATGTGAGTCACCAAGTCATAAATAACTCTCTTAAAAAGAGTGAGCAATGGTTACAACTAGGTACAAACAAAGACAAACAATCAATCAGGAGACAGGGAGTGAGAAAGTGCAGAGGAGTGCTGGAGAGAGGATGCAGTCTTCAGCAGCCAAGTTTGGAATCCATGGAGACTGCTGGGAAATGAGACAGTGAAGCAGGTAGCAGCAATGACATGGCAGTCTGCCTCTACCAGGAAGCAAAAACTGGATCATTATTGGGGCTTCCAGCAGGACAATGATTCGGTGCACATGTCCAAATCAAAACAAAAATCGTTAACCATTTTAATGGTTAAAATGGTTAACAACCCTGGATGATCTGGTGAGATTCTGTAAAGAGGAATGGTCTGAAATGCCCTGCTCTGTATTCTCCAATCGTATATTATAGGAGAAGACTCAGTGCTGTTTTATTTGCAAAGGGAAGTTGTACAAATATTAAAAATATTTATTGGGGTCCCAAAAAAAAGGGAACATTTGTTTTTTATTGAAATTTTATTGAATATTTCTTAATGAGGGATTTGTTTTTTCTGAATTGATTTACTTCAATGAAAGGTTGGATTTTTCTAATTTTTTTAAGTGTGAGATTAAGCTACTTCACTAAAAGGTGAAATTTTTTGGCTTTACAAGGAGTGCTAATTATTATGGAGGGAACTGCATCAACAACATACTGAAACGCTGATGACTTCTCAGGGCCTGAGCTCATCTGTGACAAACTACCACACAGTGAAAAAGTAAAACGCCTGCAGTCCAGACCTGTCTTCCATTGGAAGCGTGCGGCACATTATAAAGCACAAAATAACAATGGAGATGCCAGAAAATTGAGCAACTGAATTCATACAACAAGCAAAAATAGGAAAGAAATTCATCTTCAAAATTTCAACAATTAGTGACCTTAGTTCCCAAAAGCTTACTGATATCTGTTATTTTTTTGGAATCAGGGTTGTGTGTATATATATATATATATGTATATATATATATATATATATATATGCAGTGTGGAGGAAATTTTTTGATAATACCACAATTCTCAAAGTAGTCCATCAGAATCTCCTTTTAATGAAGCAGAAAAGTATACAGTCTTAGACACAGAGAAAAGGACAAAAAGCAAGTGCCCCATTCTTTTCACGGTGCCCCTTTTTATGGCCTAAAATCTAGTTTTAACAAGTTTTGCTATAGCATCCTTGGAAAAGGAAAGGAAAGGAAAGTAAGGCGGCATGGTGGTGCAGTGGTTAGCACTGTCGCCTCACAGCAAGACGGTCCTGGGTTCGATCCCCAGGTCACCCAGGGTGCCTTTCTGTGTGGAGTTTGCATGTTCTCCCCGTGCATGCGTGGGTTTCCTCCGGGTGCTCCCACAGTCCAAAGACATGCAGATTAGGTCAACTGGCTACTCTAATTGCCCGTGTGTCTGTCTATGTTGGCCCTGTGGTGGACTGGCGACCTGCCCAGGGTGTACCCCGCCTCTCGACCGAAGATGCTGGGATTGGCTCCGGCTTCCCTGTGACCCAGATGGATAAAGCGGTATAGATAATGGATGGATGGAGGGAAAGGAATGTTCAGTTAAATTAAAGAAAGTTAAACACAGAAGACATCTACTTTGTCTTCTGGGTGCGGTCGCTTTTCTCAAAAGAGAACTATACAGTACATAAAGTATATTTATATGGTTCATAATAACCTTAAACTAAAGTCAGAACTTTACTATAAAACAAGTTACATGATAAAATTAATGTCACAACATTAATTTGCACTACAATAGATAGCTATATAGATAGATAGATAGATGCATGCATACATAAAAACATATATATATATTGTGGTGCAAAAAAAGGCTAGACACACACACTAGGGACAGCACTGAAAAGTGATGAGAGGGGTGTCAATGTGCTTGGGGAGGTGTGAGAGTTTGTGGTGTAGAGTGCACGGTGAATTGGAGTTCCATCTGCGATCTGTACTCTCGGGGCGGCCGGAGAGATGGTCAGGGAGGTAGTGGTACACAGGAGAGAATTAGCAGTGTCCAGAGGAAGTCCAGGAGTGCTATTCCGACTGTGCCCCTAAACCAGTCAATCTCACGAGGCCTCTGGTAAAGCAGAGAAAAACAGAAAGAGCGATCCAGGCTCACATGTAAGTTCTCGATTGCCTTACTGTTAAGTTTCTATTCAGGTTCAATCTCTTCCAGACTCCATAACCGTCTCTCTCTCTGTTCCTTTGCGTGACAAGCGCGCTTGGAGATGAACTTAACAGACGCAAGGTCGTGTTACACTCAGTCTGATTTAATGAAGACAGTCCAGGGGTATTTATACAGAAGACACAAATGTTACAGATACCAAACACCTTATTT
>JAQQZU010000038.1:21247542-21259386 GCA_030068025.1 Parauchenoglanis punctatus | reverse complement strand
ACGTGTGTGTGTGTATGTGTGTGTGTGTGAGAGAGAGAGAAAGTTAGGACACACCAACTAATTTATAGGTTTTTCTTTATTTTGACAATGTTGGACAATGCAGGAGACATCAAATCCTTGAAATAACATATGGCACATATGGAATTATGTGGTAAAAAAAATCATTTTTTTAGATTCTTCGAAGTAGCCTTCGTTTACCTTGATGTAAACAAGGTACACACTGCTGGCATTATTTTAATCAGTAGTCACCAGGAATGGTTTTCAATTAACAGGTGCACCTTGTTAGAAGTTATTTAATGGCATTTTTTGCCTTCCTAATACATTTGAGGCCATCATTTGTTGTGTCAAGTTAGTATTGACATGCAGTAAATGGCCCTATTCAATAACTGTAGTAATCCATATTATGTCAAGAACCTCTCAACTAAGTAAAGGCAAATGATAGTCCATCATAATTTTAACACATGAAGTGTTTTAAGTAATAAAAATAAAGAAAAACCACTAAATTTGAAGGTGTGTCCAGAATTTTGACTGGTACTGTAATTTCTAACTTCATGACATGGGGTATTATAATTCAAGGGTAAATTGTGGATAAATGAATAAACTGCGACCATTAAGGGATGCATGTGATCACCAACAATATTTAGATAAATCTGCTAAACTTTTTATTTTCAGTCTTACTTTCTCATACGATGGACACCACCTGTACACAACAAACAGTGAGGGCATGGTGATTGCTTGGTGTCGACGGGATCAGCAGCGCATGAAGCTACCCATGTTCTACTCATTCTTGAGCACCTATGCTGCAGGATGAAAGAATTCCAACTACACTTCTTAACTGACCGAAATCCATCAAAAACCTCTGGAAACCCAACTGCCTTAGAATGTGAAGAGGCCTGCATGCAACAGACTTAAATACCCATACCTCAAAAGCATGAGAATCCCCCTTTTGGAGAGGGCATATGGGCTAAAAGTGAATGTAAGTAGAGTGTTATGTATCTGTTGATGAAAATAGGAGAATATGTTTGTGGAAAATAAAGAAGGCTTTGGAGCACTGGTTCTTTCCTCCTGCTCTTTAATATGATTTATTCCTTTTTTGTCATGTATACATATATTTGTTTTGTTTTTGCTTGTTGCAGTTTTATTTGTATTGTTTTTTCACTCCATGAAAAATACTCCATACTCCTTGCTTTGTGTATTTGATGGCGTTTATTTTGTAATTTGTCACATCTGACAATCCTGGATCTTTCTGAATACCCAAAAATCTCAGAACCATTTACATTTGAACCTAAAATAAATGTATTTTTTCTAATACTCATGTACTAACAGCAGCCGTACTAGTAGCATTGAACTGTGTCAGTGTCCAGGTTATTGGGCAACATACAGAATTTTTTTTTTTTGCTGTGGTGCAGCAGAAAAATTAAAAGCAGAGTTTGGGGGTAATGTATAGAAGACCGTTAAGACTGGTGTGTTTTGATGGTGTACAAATGACATTGCAAATGATATGAAATGATTGAAATGATGTTCTCTTGTCACCTGGAGGCATTTTTGGAGGTTTTTGTTATTAAAATGAGAATATATTTATTTTCTCAGAAAGGGAAGGTTGGCTGTCCATTCCTCTTAAGAACCACTACAGTTTTTGTTCCTACATTATGATAAACTTGGACTGCATTTCTATGCCATTCATGTACACTTTATCTTAGAATAAAGGGGATAATTAATGTTGTTTGCTTGTTTACATATGAATATAAGTACAAATACATGTATTTAAGCATATATTTAATATATATTTAATATTTAATAGCATATGATGTACTTTCATCTGTTGAGAGCTTGGTAGCTCATTTTAGAAATGCACTCTGATTTGTAATACAGGCCTACTTACCTTAACCTAGGACTGGCAGTTTTATGTCATCTGTCACACTCCCTGTAATAATTGTGACCATCGTAAAAATTGCAGTCAATTTAACTGGAGGTTACAGTTCCATATCAAGCTTGTAGAAAGTCCAGTGATGTTAAAGGTGATGTAGAAATAAGCATGGAAGCCTCTTCAGCCTTCATGGCCTGCAATGTACTCAGTTGCAGCAAGTAAAGGAGAAAGATGGCAGCATGCACTGATGCAGCGGCTCGTAGCTCTCCCTTTCTGTGCTTTGTTAGTGTGTTTTGCTTAGTACTTTTGCGTACAGTCGTGGAAATTGCTGCTACAGCTGCCACGATTTACTGGACATTGGATTTCGGTTAATACTTCCCTAAGTTAACATAGCTCTCAATCTCCTGCTAAACGGCATAAACAAACATCAGCAGGCTTACTCGAATTGCTTTCACATCAAAGTGGGGGATTTTAATCAGGCAAACGTGGAGTCGGTACTTCCTAAATTCTTCCAACATGTGAAGTGCCTTAGGCATGCATGCCTCAGCCATACCCCTCCCCCACTTAGCCCAGTCATCGCTCTCTCCTCTTTCTTGCATACACCCCTCTCAGGAGGAAAACAGAGCCATACATAAAGACTGTTAAACCCCGGCCTGAGGATGTAGTTTCACAACCACAGGACTGTTTTGCCCACACTATTTGGGATATATTTGAACATCAGCACCTGACTGAATGCAGAGTTACCAGCTGAGGTGGACCAGCTCTCACTCATCATAACCAGCATCTTCAATAACCCCCTGAGAAAAACTTTCATTCCATCCTGTCAAGTATGATCTTATAATGCCCCCTTTTGTTCTAAAAAAACAGACACCAAAAACTTAGACTTGGGTTCACTGCTTAGTAAAATAATGCTGAATGAAATAAAAGTATAAAAATATAAAGGGTTTCAGGGAAATGAGAATGTAATTAAATGAACACATGGATATCTCAAAGCAACTATGCTTAAAAAGACAGATAGTGAAAAGGAGGAACGAACAATGGAGAGGTGCTATTCAGACACAAGTCAGGTCAGGAGGGGGGAAGGCTTTTGTGGCGTTTCTGGCTATGTCGCCCCGCCATTCCTCAAGGTAAAGCGCTCCTCCCCAGGACACCGGCATTCCTGAAGACGCGTCACACCAAACCCGGCACGTGTAGGGAGAGATGATTATTCTCTCTCCAAGGAAAAAAGGAAACTGCAGCACACGAAGGTGAGTGCGTGTTAAAACTCGGGTTCAAACGACTGATTAGGATTCCAGCTTATGTCAATGGAAGCAATAAAACTTGCTTACCTTCCTGGGGGGAGGAAATGGCATTCCCTATTGGACCCTGCTTGCAGCACCAAAAATATGTAGTGGCAAACTGAAGTTCAAAAGTAAAACACAAAAATAAGTTGCCAGGAGTCAAAAAGTCTAAGCAATAAAATGTTTAATTAGCTCAAGAAAGTACAGCAACAATATCACAAGACAGTTGACCAGAAGTGGTAGTCTCTTCTGTTTATCTGGAGTTTATATACCCATCATATGCATCATTTGCATTATCTTTTGTTGAAGTTTATACACCCTTCCTTTTTTAGATCACATCGTTTGCATTATTTTCCTCTGATTGGCTATCGCATCTTTACCATTATATTCTGCCAGCATTATTTTCTAACCTTGTATGAGTATGGGTCGTCATCTTGCTTACCGTGGTTACTTTTTGGTGAAGTCCCTACGCTTGAGATTATATTTCATAGGCTTTAAATAGAAGCTGTAGTTCCCAAGGTTTTAGTTATGGCCTTTACATTTTCTCATGTTTTTTTTAGGCGGAATTACACTTTCTCATGACTTTTAGGTGGAATTAATTTGCTTCCTGAGTACGCCACACTTCCTCAGTGTATTACATTACCCACTGTTACGTTTTCCTTGAGGCGGTGCTCAGTGCAGAGGAAATTCCTCTCATCACAAAGCAGGGAGACGGCGATCACACAGGGGAATTAGCATGCAGCACGTCTAGATCCCCTCAGCTTGTCAGGGGGAATTTGCCCAGAAAAGTCTCAGCGGTTCAGCTTTTAACAAGCACTTTTAACAAGAGACAACAGTATCCAAACATCCCAGTTTACCAAAACATTCTATACCTGATGACCCTCCAGACCCTTTACCTAATAGAAGGCTATAGACAAAAGGCTTGACTAACAAATCCTGTTTTCGAATCTTTTGCCGGGAGTTCTTGCTGCCATCGACGTTTATGCTATATGTGTGTTTTCTGGTTTTTCATCAGTAATTTTGTGTAATTTTATTTTTTGTAGTGTTTTTTACTTTTTTCCTTCTGTTATGTTTTCTTTCTCTTTGGAGAATGTGGTTTTTCTCTTTTTCATTTCTCTCCCTGTCTAAACGCTGCAAGCAGAGGCCATTCACGGTGGATCTGCTGAAAAAAATTATCAACAAAACTTCAACTAAGGTTTCAAATTTACTACGGTAAACATTCAGCTTATTCAGTGTGGGGTACAGTCATTCTTCCTTCTTCACTAGTAATAGTTTTACTTGTGATAAGTGATTGTTAGCTCACTGACGGAGAAGATTACAACATTAGAGGTGCGCATCCAATCTGAGAGTGAGAGCGGTGTAGTGTCTGTAGGGGAAAGTCTGGATGCCCCAGGCGGAGTTAGTAATCCCCCAGCTCCGGCATTAGAGCCCTCACAGCGGGGCGAATGGGTGACGACTCAGCGTCATAATCGCAGAGCCAAAGCTAAAAATAAGGCTCACTCACGGGAGCACCACTCCTCTCCATGTGTCTAACAGGTTTGCTCTCCACAGTGCAACCTGCTGAGAAACCTGAAAGAGCTCTGGTTATAGGAGAGACTATGCTAAGGCACATGAAATTAGCTAGGCCTTTAGGGGCACCAGCAGCTATAGTTAGGAGCATAGCCAGCAATATTAGGGTCCTAGGCAAGCACAGGTTTTCTAAGATAGTTATTCATCTAGGAGCTAAGGAGATACGCCTTCGTCAGTCAGAGTGTAAGTGTAACTAAGTGTTACACTTTGTAGAGGTGTTTAAATTAGCGAAGGCGATGTCCGATGCAGTAGTATGCTCTGGCCCCATCCCAATGCAGCGTGGTGATGTAGCTTACAGCAGGCTATGGTCACTGAACTGCTGGTTGTCCAGGTGGTGCTCCGAAAACAGTGTGGGCTTTATAGACAATTGGAGTAGTTTGAGGGCAAGACTGGCCTGTTAGGGCAGGATGGTATCCATCCCACTCGGGAAGGTGCTGCTCTCATTTCTTCTAGCATAGCTCATAGTCTCATGACAGGCCTAGTTAATCTGTGGTTAAATTGGATGAGTTTGTGGCTAATCCTATGTTGGGTCAATTTGACCTGTGTAGGAAAAAGGATCTATGTGAAATTGCTGACCACTACAGCATTTCTATTTCGAGCTCCCTAGTCAAAAGAGAACTTAAAGCTGTTATTTTAAAAGGATTGGTGGAAAAGATGATTTTTATTACATTGGAGGATTCAGCAGCTGGGATTGTGGCTGCAGCCTCAAGTGAGGTACAGTGGAGGCTGCTGATATGAGTCGCTCGGATTCCCTGGTGGAAGAAGCAACGTCTCCATTGCCAGCTGATATTACTCCAGTATGGAGAGGGATAAAGGCGAAAGAAAACCTGTCACGTTGCCACGGTTTGAACCGTTGGACAACTGACTGGGGTTGATATCAGGTTTTTTAATCAGGGGTTTGATATCTGCTAATATTAAAGGATTTAGGTACATAGCTAATGTTAAGGGAAGAGTTTATTATTTTTAGAATAGGTGCAATTATGTCTGGTATTACATGTTTGAAGAAACATGTAAGTAATGGATCTAATACACAGGTGAAATTAAACGAAACTACATTACTGAATGCATGTGGACCACCAGGGGAACCACCAATTGAAAACTTTAAAAATGTAAACAGATACAGCATTTTTTTAAATAACTTGTGACATTGTAGTTTACATTTAATTAATATACAGAATATGCTGTTTCCTGCAGGTGGTACATGCACACTGAGTCAAAAACATTGTCAGAAAATTAAGACCTCATGTTTGAGAACAGTCTGTATCCATGCACCTGGGATGCCATGCTTTTATAAGAGAATGTTAAAGAGGATATAGAGATCACAGTGGAGTCCTTTTAGTTCATTACTTCATATTCTTGAAATTTAGGCTTAAGGTTGCTCTATTTGAGGAAAATATGAAAAAATGTACACATTATCTATTAGTAAATAATTGTATGAAGCCTTTCTTCATCTTCTAATGTTGCCAACAGGAAATGCCTTGGAAATGAGTTTGGGTCTAGTTATTTTAAATAGATTAAAATGTACAACATCCACTGTGTCCTCCTACCCATTTTTTTTTTCCAGAAGGAGTGCCTCATGACCCAAATGTTACCATATAGAACACAAGCACTGATTTTGATTGTATCATAAGTGGATTAAAATAAAGGTTATCATTCCTTCATATCATTGTTTAACAGATTATTAGGCTGCATGTAAACATAATAGAATAGAGTAACACAAGTGTGGCAAGTCTGAATGAAATTTTCTTTTGTTTGAAAAAGGTGAGTTCAATTGTTTTTGAATAATCAGTTAAACAAAGTTTTTGTGCCATGTAAACCTTTGCATAAATTGTGTGTTTTTGTGTGTACATGTTTTCGGCATATGTGTATTCTGCACAACACCGGCAATTATGGCAATGAAGTGGCTATTGTTGCAGCCCTACATGGAACTCCCTCCTGCTGATCAGGCAAAAGAGATGAGCCCAATTGGCCTAATGGTGGTGCTATTGTGAAGTGTTTTAATTAAAAAAAAAGTTTAAGCTCCAAGCTCAGCAATCGGTTTTTTTCTAAGGCTGCAAAAAAATTCCTTTGTTCACAAAAATGATAGGGAGCTTCTACCTATTAGGGAGCTTCTTTTCAGTCTGATATCTGATACAGATATGTGGACATCATTTTCTATGAGCTGCATTGATACAGATCAGCACAACATTATTACCTAATGATGTTAGACATTAAACATCAAGTGATTTGGAAAAGGATGTAAAATGTAAGCTGCTTCCAGCTTCCTGGATACCTTTGTTTCTGTGAATCGTGACAAGGGCACATGTACATGAAATGAGAGCAATGCAGTTTTTTTTAGTTTAATTTCAGTTTTTTATCATTTGCAAATGCATTTTTTATGAAAATATGTTAGTAAATAATTATGTATGAAATATTTGAAATAATTTCATTTACTTTCCTTAAAGAACTCCTTGACATTGCTAGCCTAATTTCTATTTCAATTCAATATTTCAGTTATTTTATACTTACAAATATTTATTTATTTATTTATTTATTTTTTAATAAAATTCTGTTCTGAATGGGTGGTTGTTCCAACCCTTCATAAAAGCCTCCAGGTCTCCTTCTGTTTGAATCTGAAAATACAACAAACATCCATCTTAATTGTGTTTGTACATTGCAGCTTGTTCAAACCTACCTTGAGGGCATGCTATGCTTCTCGGTTGCTTTTTTTAAGGCAGCAAATGTTGTTTGTTCACAACTGCTCGTTGCAGCTTCCAGTAAAGCTGAACACTTTGAACACTGAAACAGTGTTATGCCATTTTATTTCTTGTACCGTATCTGTTAATTTTGCAGGTATAATTCACCTGTACGACCTCTCAGCCTCCTTATTAAAGTACATTGTAAACTCCATGTTCCAACTCTTCTTAACATATGTGTGCCGCTCTTGCTCAACAATTAGTAATTTAGTAAATACGTGGATGTATTCTGGGTAAGTCATGTTTCAAATGCATGGTGTGAGTGGGTCTAGTACCACTCCAGTATAAGAAAGCAGAATGAGGCAGGGCGAGAGATAAGGTGACACTCCAGTTATTTTCAAATATGCCGCTCCATGCTGCGGCCAAAAACCCTTCCACTCTGCTCACATGCACTGTTGCCTTTTGACACTGCAGGATTTGTCTCTGATGCTCTGCAAGTGAGTGGTGTGGATCCTTTCCAAGAGGGCCTTGACTTAGTCATCAAAACAGTCCTTGTTATGAGTAATACTAAGTAAGTAAAACTGAGTAAAGCTGCTGATGCTGCTTCATAAACTGAGATTTTGTGCTGGCATCACTGAACTGGGGCATGCTCAGATTCTGCACAGCAAAACTGCCCTTGTTAATTTTTCAGTGTTAGCTGAAATCAACACAGGTCAGAGTTATTTTAACACTTAATGTATCAAATCTGACACCTGCAGAGTAAGTTCCTGAAAATGTTTTTGAGGGAGTTTAGTTGCAACTCCGGTAATTTTTCAGTGCATACTTTAACTTCAGTAGACTGTAGCTTGAAGACTGACAGTAGATTGAAGACTACTTTTACTTCGAATTACTTGTCAGTAGCGTCAGCCATAGTAACAAAATAAGGTAGTTTTTTTGAATATTTTTTACTCTACCTAACCCTTTTTAAGTTTAAGTAGATGACCTTAACGGCTCAAAACTGAGAAGCGCGCAGCATGCGCAAAATCAGGCTGCAGCGCACGCTGGGATTTGTGTTTCTTTGCAGAAACATATTTTAAACCGAAACTTTGCTGGTTCTCACATCGTATTATTTTATAGCCCCTTGGTTGTAACTGATGGAAGTTGTTTGCCTTCAGTGATTTGTGCTTGTGATCATTTTAAAAAGATAACAGTGAGACAAATCCTCCAAATCCACCTGTTGTGACACTACTCTACTTCACCTCTCTCTGTACTGTGAAAAACGTTTCTGGGTAAGAAAAAAAAAATGATTTAAGAGATTTCTGATGGTTTTCTTGTTTGCTCTAGTGTTTTTTAATTTCAATGTTATGTTTTGTGTTTAAGATTGACCAAGACTTCACAATGCTTTTTTGTGAATAAGTGTCAGGTCCTTGCTAAGTGTCCTTGCTAAGTGGCCCACGTTTTTTAAACCAAGGATCATTACTGATTGCAAAAATCAACCTCAAAATGAACATCTGGATGAGCTACTTTTGTCTGTTGTCTCCAGTTTAGACTGATGTTTAGACAGTTCAGACTGATGATGGTGGTAAGTATAAACTGGAGACAACAGATTTTAAGTGCTTTTTATCATACCCTAGATTCCCTGTGAACTCGACACAATGCATTATATGACCATAACAGTGTTTTATCAGTTTTTTTAACTCTCTCATCTAACATTGTTGGCTACTGTTTTATTAAATCACGGTGTGGTTGATTGATTATTGATCACTCTCCAAACCTTACACACAGCTATAGTTTCCGATCCTTATATAGTTGCTGATACTTATTCTCTAGTATGGGACTGTGAGGTAGCTGCCATCCTTCTGCTTCTTCATCTGTTACCTCCAACATCCAAGGGCAGGAAATCTTCAAAGATTAGTGCATCGGATGCCGCTGACAACTTGATGAATTTCATGAAGGTGTATTGTTTAAGTATAATTACAGCATAGTTTGATGTAGATTAGATTTTTCTATATACAGACTTGGTGTGTTTCAACACAGGTGAAAATTTCTCGTCATTTCTTCTACTTCTCTGTCTTAGGTGGGGAGAAGTATAGTGACATTCCTCAAAGAAACTGCTCTTCTCAACCCTTTCTTCTGTGTGGTGGTGAATGAAAGAACAGCATCCAGAATTTTTATATTGTCCTGGACCAAAAGGTCCGCAGACCAAACGCAGACCGGAGTTGCAGCCTTTGACGAGCTTTTCAAGGCACTTTATGTTTTTGCTGTGTCCTATTGCATTGTACAACTTCTCCATATTCATAAAGACCACTGTGTATGGTATTCACTGGCAAAATGTTGCCTGAACAACTTGTAGCCTTGTTTCACTCAGAGGACTTAAAGATATATGGGATTGACCCTATTCTAAAACCTCTTGTTGATGACCTAAAGATTTTAGAGACTCAAGGAATGGAGGTGCCATTTTCAGCCACACCTGTGAAAGGGTTACTTTTTCAGGTTAATGGTGACAACTTAGCTTTACATGGCATTTTTGGTTTTGTTGAATCATTTCGTGCAAATTATTGTTGTCGATTTTGTTTAACTGATAAGACAGAGCTGCAGTCAATTTGTAGTGAAGATCATCCAGGCCAGGCTCTATTTTCAAAAGACCTTCATACAGAACACTGTGGCGCCATTCAACAAAATCCTGATTTGGCCTCAACATTTGGTGCAAAAAGAACTTGTCTGCTCAATTCCCTCGAACTGTTTCATACTACATAAAACTATGCAGTAGATATAATTCATCTACTAGAATGGATCTACTAGAAGGAGTGGTACAGTATGAGTATGAGTATCAGTATGGTACAGTCTCTCATGAGTATGAGAGAATGCTTGTGTTTCAATACTTGATTAAGAACTTCATATCCTTGAGTTCATTGTCAGAGAGAATTTTAAGCTTTAATTATGGCTATACGCAGAGAAAAACAGGCCAAGTGGGCTAAAAGAAAAGAGCTATGCTGTTCAGTCATGGTGCCTCTTATGCAATACCCCACTGATTTTTGGAGATTAAATTTCAGGAATGATAGCTGTTGGAACTTGCTGCTACTCTTAATTCAAATTGTAAATATTGTATTTTCAACCACTATAACCCATGGTCTGACTTGCTATTTGAAACATATGATTTTTGATGCTCATGGTCTTTTTAAATCTCTACTTCCAGAGCAAAATTTATTACCAAAACATCTGGGAAAATTTACTTTCTTACCTCATAATTCATGAAATATGCATCAATCTGCAATGTTTTTATTAAGACATTGTGTAGTAAGGCGAATGTGTGACTTAGGCGCTGATAACGCTATAGCGAGAGTTAGAAAGCGCTAGGAGCTCAGGAATGCAGTTTTTCAGACAATCGCCTTTTCACAGGCATTAAGATGTTTTCACTGATATGTTTATGATGCAGAATGATAACTAATAACATTTATAATTTAGTGTACGCAATTTTATAGGTTAATTATGGAAAATCTTGAAATATTGATTGTTTACTTTAGAAAATATTATTTCCATGTACAAATGCAAAAGTGACAAGATCTTGAAAGCGAACGTTCCAATGTCATAATTCATGAAGTATGATTCAATCTACAATGTGATTATAAAGAAATTTTGTAATAAAACGATTGGGTGCCTTACGCCCTTATAACGCTATTGCGAGAGTTAGATAGGGCTACACCTATGTCACACATTCGTTTTTTAGGATTTTCTAGGGTTTTTTTAGGAAAAATCTTGAAATAGTGATTGTTAACTTTAGAAAATATTATTTTCATATAGAACTGCCAAAGTGACATGATCTAGAAAAATTAACTTTCTTACCTCATAATTCATGAACTATGCATCAATCTGCATTGTTTTTATTAAGACATTGTGTAGTAAGGCGAATGTGAGACTTAGGCGCTGATAACGCTATAGCGAGAGTTAGAAAGGGCTAGGAGCTCAGGAATGCAGTTTTTCAGACAATCGCCTATTTTCACAGGCATTAAGATGTTTTCGCTGCCATGCTACATATGTTTATGATGCAGAATGATAAGTAATAACATTTATAATTTATAGAATGCAATTTTAATATGTTTATTAGGAAAAATCTTGAAATATTGATTGTTTACTTTAGAAAATATTATTTCCATGTACAAATGCAAAAGTGACAAGATCTTGAAAGCGAACGTTCCAATGTCATAATTCATGAAGTATGATTCAATCTACAATGTGATTATAAAGAAATTTTGTAATAAAACGATTGGGTGCCTTACGCGCTGATAACGCTATAGCGAGAGTTAGAAAGCGCTAGGAGCTCAGGAAAGCAGTTTTTTAGACAATCGCCTATTTTCATATTCATGAAGCTCTTTTCACTGCCATGCTTCATATGTTTATGATGCAGAATGATAACTAAATAACATTTATAATTTTGAGAATGCAATATGTTTTTTAGGAAAAATCTTGAAATAGT
>JAQQZU010000038.1:21215852-21240162 GCA_030068025.1 Parauchenoglanis punctatus | reverse complement strand
CGTCACAACCAACGATTTATACAGGAAATTCATGAAGATTAACAAGGTTGCCCAAACTTTCGCATCCCACTGTATATATACAGACACATACACACATGTGTGTTTGTGTATGTGGGATGAAATGTAGCCCTTTAACCTCAGTAAAATTGCTGATAATCCACAGTAAAATTCCCGATGCTTAGTATTAACATTTCACATTTTAATTATCATTAAAATCTTGGTCAATTACCACAATATGAAAAACTCACATTAAATACTGCGTTTTTGTACGTGTTTAATTAGTCTTGGACCGATGACCTGAGGCACATTTACATTTGATCTGTGAGAGGAAAACCATACTCTCACCTGTTCTGTGCACTCATATCACATGCACGTGTGGCTCTTGTCATTGGTCGGCTCAAGTCAATGCTACAATTTTGAAAAACATGTCGGCTACAGCAGAGTCTGACTCCGTGTGAAAGCGGTTCAGTGTAAAAGTTTCTAAAGGCCAAAGGCTCCAAAAGTATAGCAGGACTTCAAATTATAGCAGCACTAGCACTATGCACAAGACCACCTGAAAAGGCAAACCCAGCATACAGCTGTGTTTAAAGAAATAGTGCGTTAAAAAAAAGTGAATGAAATGCAAATATTTTTTATAGCTTTTATTTCCATATTTCAAATATAGTGGAAACATTACACATTCAATTCCAAAAGAAAACATTAACAAATTGTATCTGTCTGCATTATTTTTTTACAGGAAGCAAAAAAGGAATATTAGTCTGGTCAAAGAATCAGCCATGTCGACATTTTTCTCTTTTTACTCACTTGTAAACTGAAGAAACCTTTTAAGATTTAACTTCACTTTAATTTACTGAACTCATTTTTAGTTGCTTAACCATTCTTTTCCATAACTGCTGCACATCTGCAATGCATCAATTTAATTTCTGGCACCCATAAACAGCTATTTCATCCCAGGATGAATGAACTACATTTCACAGTTCTTGTGGATTTTTTGTGGATTTTTTTATTTTTTTGAGTTGGCCACTCCATTACCTCAATTCTTTTTGTTTGGAGTTTCGTGTGTTCAGAGTAATTTTTTTGTTGAAACACCCATTTTAGCAGCATTTCCTCTTCAACATACAGTAACAATCTGTTCAAGTATTTTCATGCATTTAAACTGATCCATGATCCCTACTATATTATAAATAGGCCCAAAACTGTAGTATGAAAAACATCCTCATTCCATGATTTTTGTGCCACCATGCTTCAGTGTCATCACAGTGTACTGTGGCTTGGATGCAGGGCCTGGGGGTCGTCTGACGTACTGTCAATGACCCCTAGACTTGGAAAGAACAATTTTACTCTCATCAGTCAACAGAATGTTACACCATTTCCCTTTGGACCAATCAACATGTTCTTTGGCAAACTTTAACTGATTCTGCACATGCCATTTTTTCAGCAATGGTGCTTTACAGGGGTTTCTTGCTGATAGCTTAGTCAATCAAATGTCTTGTATTGTAACAGTACGTACGGGTGATTTTAGATCATCTTTGATCGTTCTGAAGGAAATGAATGGCTGAATCTTTGCTATTCTGACTATTCTTTAATCTATTTTAACAGTAGTTGCTTGTTTTAGATTTTACATTTGCTTTCTTTCCATTTGCTTTCTTAATAAAGAACATGTTTTTTTCACAGAATGAATGGAATTCTCTAACTAAACTTCATACTGATTTTATTTTGAACATGCCAATTTCAATGAATGAGTCAATTTCTTGACGGTCATGACAGTTGGGTCTGTTTTTTTTTCTATTACAAAACCACATCTACAAGTAAATTATTTGCCATGAAGAAATATCATTACTACTAACAGTGGTTCATCAGGTTACTTATGTTGTGCTGCTATTGTTTGGACACAACTGTAATTGTCTACTCATGTTTCTTAAATTACCATTAGCAGGAAGAGCTTTTTAATATCCTTTTTCCTTGCAGCTCCTAAATACAGTACAGTCATTATTAAAGCCATAAATTGTCTTATAAAGTTGTTCCTTAATTTTTTTTTTCAATAAAACTCCCCACAATGAATAATCATAAGGATAATTCCAATTTGGCATGTTGGTTTTCCTGCTAGGCTCTCACTCCTACTTCTGTTTCCAATTTTCTCTGCTGATGTAGCACTAATGTCAGTTATCCAATTCATCCCAAAGATTTTCAATGGGGCTCAGATAAGGGTTCTGTGTAGGCCACTCCAAACGCCGCAAACCATGTCTTAACTAATCTCACTTTGTGCACAATTGTCATGCTGGTATATGCTGGGCCCTGAAGTCCCAGTAAAAGGAAATCTACAGCATACAAAAACATCCTATACAATTGTGTGCTTCCAGCTTTATGGCAGCAGTTTGGGGAAGGCTTAAGTATGCGTGTGATGGTAAGGTGTCCGTAAACACTTGGCCATGTAATGTATTTTGACCCACTGGTAAAGGAACGACTGCTTATAGCCATTATAATCTAAGCAATTTGGAACTCTGGAACTGTTCCTTCAACAGTTATTCCCCATAGATAATATCAGTGATGTTACAATCTGAAAAGTGCTCTGATACTGAATGTAACTTTCTTTAAAAACATAAACGTTTCTCTGTAACATCTTTTTTGGAAAATTAATGTTTGAAAATCTAGAACGTTTTTTTCTACTGACCCAGTAATGCAGAAGACAATTAAAATAAACATTCAACACAAAATTTATATTAAAAACATTAGGGTTCTTAAGTCCATTTCACAGTACTGTACATGTGTCCGTGATGGAGATTACCTGGTAAACTTTGAGCTTCTCAGCATTGCTGGCCAACCACTCCACTAAATCTCTGGAAACCACATACCCAGAGCCACATGCAAAGGCTGGGTACACAGGACTAGTATACTCCAACTCCTGCCATTTCCCCACACGATCCACAGCCCAGCCCTGGCGAAAACTGAACAGGTACATTACACTTTAAATATTACAGGTTTCTTCCCCCAGTGACTTTACATTGTTGCTAAATGAATGCACTGAACTATTTGATCAAGACTAAACTCTCAGAACTATAAACTAGTTCTGTAAAACACAAGACCCATTCAACTGGAGTTCATTAATGTAGCCAAACACACACAAATGTCCCAGTTCTTATATAACTCATATTGAGTGCATTGTAATGGCAAATACTATATATGTATCATCTGCTGACTGATTTTAAATTCTGTTTTTAATTGAGAGATTCTTTGAATTCATGTTTTGGACTAATCACTCTCTGTAAAACAGAACCAATTTTTCCTTAAACATTAGCTATATTTGAATAGTTACTCTATTGTGCCATGAAGTATTAAAGATGCCGCCTGCAGAACAAAAGCCTAGGCTGATCTTCAAGTGAGACTAGAGGAGTTAGCATTCAAGCCAGGGGATCAGCCAGGGGAAGAATGCTGGATTAACAGTAGTGGTTTAATGGTTTTGCCATTTGTTCACAATATGAAAAAAAGAAAAAGAAAAAGAAAAAAAAAAAAGACAAGTGCAGGGCAGATGGATGTGCATGTCAGGTGAGTCGTTAAGAACTATGAAATGAAGTTTGGAGGTATTCTGTTGAGTGACCAAGAAAGAACACCTTGATTCTGAATCCCCATTCATAACAAGGGAGCCAAAAATACACTGAAGTCAATGGAAGAAAAGTGGATTAGAAAAAAAGCAAGAAAAAGACAAGTGTGGGCCATAGCTGACTTCATGTATCTGTTGAGTGAGTCTGCTGGAGACGTCATATGGAGTTTGGTGGCTCTCTGATTCATTTCAAAAGAGAAAAAAAGACAAAAAAAATGGAATGAACAGCATCTTTCCAAAGGCTGTATACAAGCACATTATTCCCAGACAGGAGGGATGATCTGAAGTTGGGTTGGGGTCAATTTCTCAAAAACTGCAGAAGAAGCACGACAAAAAAGTGGTCTGAATGATGACTAGCAATGCATTTCTGCAAGAAAATGCAAATGTGATTGTGCTAGCAGCATCAGTTGGCCATTGCATACCATAACCTGTACAATTATGTAGATGCCAACACGTCACCCTACAAAGTCTGAATTTCCGACCACCTATTGAATGATATTTATCTATCATTTAACCAGGTCCAGGGCAGCAATCCACTGACATTCAAACACACTCTGCTTTTGAAATATGAAATAATGTTCAAAATTATTTTTAAAATGGTATTGTGTGCGTCATTGTCTCAATTGATTTTTTTCCCACAGAAAGTGCAAGTAGTTTGCAATGGAAAATCTTTAGTGTCACAAACACAAACACGTCATAATTCTACACTTATAATCTATTACATGCCTAATGTTGCATTTAACCCTGGGCTAATTTCTCCTGTTTCATCATATTTCCAGTATGAGGAAAAATAACTAATTTGACCTTCTTGCCCTATTGCCATATTGGAAGAAGTCTGTAGCACATAGCACTTTATTCAAAGAAACTCACAAAACTGTAATAGTATTCACCAAACCAGTTAGCTAATGACATCATTCACTTTAGGAGACCCACATGGTTGTTTTGATGCTTAATATACATAATTGAACCTGAATTTGATTTATTACCTCATAAATATGACGAGCGTGAAATTATTTGATTCAAAGCTTATTGAAGAGCCATATCCATCTATCTATCTAGCACAAGTCTCATTTAAGAAGAATATGCAATGCCTTAAACAATGACAATAATATTAATAAAACAATCAGATAACAGTAATAATAATAATAATAATGTTAAAACAATCGGATAACAAGTGTGATTGTGCAATCACACCAATTATTTTCTTTGTATGTGGTTGTGCATGCTGAAAAGCTTCTGAGAATCAGAATTTTGATAATTGTTCATTATTGCTGTAGTAATGTTTTTTTAACAGCTAAACCAGCTTAAAACTGGTACTGATCATTGGTTCAAAGGCTCAGACAGAGAAACTGACCCCCAGTAAATATACTAGGAATTAACCCTAGCCAAGAAGTAAAGAAACTAGGAGTGATTTTTGAGTCTGATTTTAATTTCCAGGCTAGTGTGCAGGGTGTCACAAAAACTGCAATTTATCACCTGAAGAAGATATCCAAAGTGATATGCTTTTAAAATTAGCAGGCTAGATTAACTGTACTACTCTCCTTTCTGATCTACTAAAGAATATAAAACCAAAAGATAAGCACACATTACACCTATTTGAAAGTCTTTAAACTGGTTACCTGTTAGAGTTCATATTGATTTTAAAATTCTTTTATTAGTGTATAAGGCACCACATGGCCTTACACCAGACTACCTCTCAGAAATACCTTTGTTTATAAACCAAGGTCCCTCAGATACTCTGGCCCTTCTCTTTAGTTGTTTCACATAGCAATATTCCATAGTATTTCATAATTTAATACTAAATAAATAAATATTAATTAAAAATAATACTATTTTATTTTTTTCCAAAATGTTATTGTTGATCACACAATACAATGAACAATATAAGGAGTTTTACATTTATTTGAGGAGGACCACCCAAAAAACATGTAAGAAGAAAAAAACCCCAGGTAAGAATTAGTGTGCTCAGTGTGCATGTGCATTAGGACTGCAACAAATGACTATACTGATAATCGATTACTGTTAATTAATTGTCAATGACATTGCACAACAATTATTTTGAAAAGACTTGCTTCCTGAAAAGTTTTTGCTGATTGTGACAGACTGGGTATGCACAAATATAGTTTTGGTTTTACTGCATCACGTAGGAACTATGAGAAATAGACATTTAAATGTTTACTGACAATAACGTATTTAGTCACATTTATGTTTCGCATAAGCTATTAAATTCAACAGAATTAAAAAAAAGCAGTCAGCAAGCATTAACGGATTCCAGTTGCCCTGGTATCGTTTCTCCATCGTAGCAATGTCCTAGTGAAACCTTTGACCGTGTTCGTCATTGACAGCACCGAGATTTGCGGAGAAGACGTCCAAGTGTGAGTGAAGGAAATGAATCTTGAGTGACATGTTGCACTTCATCGTCTTGTATGCTTTGAGAAGTTTGTCTACCAGCTGAATGTAGTTTGGGGGTCTGTAATTGCTCAGAAAATTGTCAACAACGTCTTTGAAGGCTTTCCAGGCAATTTTTTCTGGCCCAACTAACAGATCTTCAGACCGCTTGTCACTCATAACATGTCTGATCTTGGGGCCAACAAAAATGCCCTCTTAGATCTTGGCATCAGTTATTCTTGTGAACATCTGTCTTAAATAACGAAAACCTTCACCTTCCTTGTTCAGTGCTTTCACGAAATTCATGAGTTCAAGTTTTACGTGAAGAGGAGGCAAAAATATCTTTGCTGGGTGGACAAGCAATTCATGTGCCACATTTTTCTGTCCTGGAACTAACTTTTTATGGAGAGGCCAGTTCTGGCGAGAATAGTGCGACTCTTTGGCACGGCTGTCCCATTCACAGATGAAACAACAGTACATTGTATAGCCGAGCTCCAGTCCTAGTAACAGAGCAACGACTTTAAGATCTCCACAGATATTCCAGTTGTACCTGGTATATTGAACGTGCTTCAGCAACAGTTCCATATTCTCATACGTTTCTTTCATGTTTGCTGCATAGCCAACAGGTACTGAAGGATAAACATTGCCATTGTGTAGCAGAACAGCTTTCAGGCTTAACATTGACGAATCAATGAAGAGACAACACTCTTCCGTGTTCTGATCACAACCCAAGGCCGAGAACAGTCCTTCAATGTCACAACAGAAACAGAGACTGTCTACTTGTGCAAAAAATGTGGTTATATCATGATGTTGGCCTCGAAACACAGAAATTTTCATACCTGGTGACAGCAAACACTATTCCTACAGTCTCGAACCCAGCAGCTCGGCTTTTGCTTTTGACAGACCCAAATCTCTAACCAAATCATTCAATTCGGACTGTGTTATCAGATGTGGACCGCCTGATGAGCGATATATACAAATATAAGAAAAAATCATGACAAGTGAAGATTTCTCTGAAACAGTATGTGATGGGTAAACTTTGATGCAAAATTCGTGATCTATAAGAAACACCCAACAGCATTCAAGAAGCAAAAATTGTTGTGCAGTGTTGTTTCCGTAATGAATCATCTAAAAACAAAATTTTATATAGATATATACATCTATAGATAGATAGTCACACACAGCAAATGAACACATTTGAATAGTTTCATCATTAAATTTTAATAACCAGCCAACTAGTTAAATACACTTGTCATGAAATATTTGCCTTTTTTTTTATCTTGGTTTTTTTTTCCATGCAAAACTGCACAATTCTCATTGTAATAGCTTTGGTCTTTTCATTGATGATCAAAGATAGCAGAGGCTTCTAGCTTGTGACATACCAAACAAATCAATAACACTGGTCTACAAATTTTTGGAAGTTGTTTGCTTCGGGAAAAAAATCTGCCAATTCTGATGCATTTTGGTGTGCTAATTTCAAATATGACAATAAAACAGGCTACTGTTGGCTACTGTTCAAATGATATTTAATCTTTTCAGTTATGCAATCATACACATTGTCAAATACACTATACATCTATCGTATAGTGGCTCATATTCACTTAAACACAGGCCCCCCCCTTTTTTTTTTACAATTGGCTTATTATTAGCATCTGTTATGATTCAAAAAGCAAAACCATCATATATTACTAGGTAATTATTATTAATCAGTCACTGTAGTTACTTATGAAGTGTCTGTGTCAATCGTTATTCAGTGTCTAACCGCCGCTTCTTAGCTCGCCTCTTGTATTCATTAAAAGGAGCATCTCGCTTCACTGTCCAGCAGTAGTCAGCAAGCATTGATTGACTCCATTTGCCTTGATATATTTTCTCCATGTCTGCAATGTCTTGGTGAAATCACTCACCATGCTCATCACTCACTTCCCCACAGTTTGTTTGGAAAAAATCAAGATGGCGGTGTAGAAAGTGAACCTTTAGTGACATATTGCATCCAAGACTTTCATATGCTCTGAGAAGCTCAATATACCAGCTCAATATAGTTGTCTGCTTTGTTTTTCCCAAGGAAATTTGTTGCCACTGACTTGAAGGATCTCCATGCTGTTTTTTCTTTGCCACACAATGCACTGTCAAATGTATCATCTCGAAAAAGTTCACGAATCCGGGGACCAACAAACCTTCCTTTATCTTAGCTTCACTTAACCTAGAAAACTTTTCACTTAGATACTTGAAACCTGGCTTTGTTTTGTCCAGAGCTTTGACAAAGTTTTTCCATCAAGCCAAGTCTGATATGCAATGGTGGAAGCAAAATCTTCGGTGACTCCACAAGTGGAGGATGCTGAACACTTTTTGTGCCAGGCTCCAGCGACTGTCTAAGTGGCCAGTCTTTCTTACTGGTTAGCTCTTGCCCTGCTATCCCATTCACACAAGAAACAGCAGTACTTTGTGTGTCCCATCTGCATACCTTGTAGCATGGCAGCAACTTTCAGGTCACCACAGAGCTGCCATTGATGTTGATCATAGTTTATGCTGTTTAGTAGTAGTTTAATGTTTTTATATGTCTCATTCGTGTGGAATGCATGGCCAACTGGAATTGAAGGCAAGACGTTGCCGTTACGCAGTAAAACAGCTTTAAGACTCGTCTTTGATGAATCAAAGAATAGTCTCCATTTGCTTGGGTCATAGTCGATGTTGAGTGCAGCCATCAGTCCATTGACGTTGTTGCAAGCCACAAGATTGCCTTTCATAAAAAAAAAAAAAAATGATACAAGATGACTTTGATGGTCACGGAACATAGAGACCCTAGCATTCGAAGCCAACAGATTCCACTCCTGCAATCTGGAACACAATAATTCTGCTTTACCCTTTGACAGTTCCTAATCACGGACAAAGGAAATCCAGATCATGTGACGTTGATGGCACGGAAGCAGACGGTTTCATCCTCATCTGACTCAAATGTGAATGATTCTGGTGCAGTCGGAACTGGCAGCCCTTCTCCGTGAGGTACTAGGCGTATGGCTGATGGAATGTTTTGATACAGCACAGTACGTTTCTTCTTCTTTGTCAAACCTTTTCCAACAGGATGCACCTTACAGAAATAACAATTGTTGACATGATCCGTAGACTCTCTCCAAACCATGGGTACTGCAAATGGCATGGATTTTCTCTTCCTGTTCAGCCACTGATGAAGGTTAGTTGCACAACTGTTGCAGCAAATGTGTGGAGCCCAGCTCTTGTCTTGGTCTCCAACTTTGCACCCGAAGTAAAGATGATATGCTTCCTTTACCTCAGCAGTTATACTGCGTTTCTGTGATCTGAAGGTAACTTCCCCGCAAATATAGCAAAACTGATCGGCATTGTTCACGCATAAATGAGGCATCTTTGCTCACTGCTTCCATACAGCACTTAAAATGGCCACTCTGAAACATTGGCCCGTATATATAACGATACTTACTGATCCAGTACCGTATCTTACGCATTATAGCCAATCAACATTATTAGGTATCATTTTCGTTATTAGCAACCCAAAGTTAGTACAATCTGGGTAAATTTATTTAAGAAGTAAGACTGTAGACCAGTGTAATTTGTTTCCAACTATTTTTTTTTTTATAAAATTAAAAATTTTTTGTTGTTGTTGCAGCCCTAATATGCATGGTGTCTTGTGATGGCCTGGTATCCTATCCAAGGTGTATTCCTGTTTCACTCCTGGTGTTCCCAGGACAGGGTGTGCATCCAGTGCTATCCTGACCAGGATAAATGTTTTCTGCTTACCATTTCAAGAATAACTGGATATTAGATATTAATGCAGTCTCTTAATGTCTATAAGGTCCACATTGTACTCACTTTCCCCACCACAGATTGCTGCGAATCAGGCTCTTGTAGTCAATGTTCATCAACATTTCTTCCATGTTGATATAACAATCATCATCCGTCTTCAGGAGCAGACTGAAGTCAGTATTCCTCACCGCCCTCAAAAATTCACAAACCATCATTACAAACTTTTCATTTTAAAAGATACTGATAAAGTGAGCACTATACGGCCAAATATTTGTAGACACCTGATCATCAGACCCTTGTGTGATTTTTGTACATCCCATTCCAGATTTATTCCCCCCCCCCATTCCTCATCTGCAGCCTTGACAAAGTATCCAAAGATCCAATGAAATATCCCATGTATATGAGTTACATCTTAGCACTTTTTATTAATTCAATTATACCGAAATTATTTAAAATCTAATGCATTACTCAGAGATAACTTATGCGCTCACCATTTGTAAAAGTATAGCAGTTTATAAGGCACGGTCCTGTACGTGTCCACAACATCAACAAAAATAATGTCTCCATATGTGTGGTTTTCCTCCTGCAGGGCTTTTTCTTCCTCTCTCAGCCTGGCCTCATGAGCCTGCTGTCTGTCTGCACGACCACGCAGCTGTGCCTTCAGTCCCTCCATATCTGAAAGGCAGAGGCAGAACAAGCAAGAGAATGAGACAGTGTACAATGTATTTATCAAAACACACATCAGTGTCAAGGGTTTCCTTTATTTTTACTATTTCCTACTTTTTTGGAATAATTCTATAAGAACAGCATACATACAGCAGGTACATAAATATTTGGAAATTGACAAATTTATTGTTTATTTATCTGTCTAATACAGTATATTGGAGTTTAAATAATAAATATGAACTCAAAGTGCAGATATTCACCTTTAACAAACTCAGGGTGCACTCATCTCTGTTACCTTCTGACTCTCCCTTTTACTTACATGGTCATAGCCACATTCTCTCTGTCCCTGCTTGCACTCTATACACAGCATGCATTTTCTTTAACAAGTATGTGACAAGAGCATACCTAATAAATGCACACTCTTTGAGTCTCTCTACCCGCCGTTGCTCCCTTTCCCGATTCTCTCTCTGTTGAGCTACACATGCTACTCCTGACATAGCAGTGATCCTGACTCCTTCTACCTGATCCATCCTGATGCTCTATTTCTGTTTGGAGATCTCATCACCTGAAAATCACTCTCTGCTGCTGAGGATAGCCCCAGATGGACAGCCTAAAGATCACAATGAGATTACTATGGATATAAGAAACCATAGAAACCATAAAGATGGCTGTGGATGTTCATCTTTGGATACAGGTATGTGTTATTCCCTCATCATTTCATCTACAAGTAAGCAGATAAAAGGGCTAAAATTTATGCATTTAGAATCTGTTGCTGTTAACTCTCAATATGTCCAAAGTGACATCACTGCCAGTAAGACAAGCCATCATTAGACTGAACTCAAAACAAACCCATTAGGAGCGTAGCAAATGCAGTAGCAAAATCAGAAGCGTCTCTACTTCCTGCGAAGTCTGAGGAAAGCCCATCTCCCACCACCCATCCTCACCACATTTCTACAGATGGACTATTGAGAGCATTCTGAGCAGCTACATCACTGTCTGGTATGGAAACTGCACCGTATCGGACTGCAAGACCCTACAGACGATAGTGAGAACAGCTGAGAAAATCATCGGAGTCTCTCTTCCCTCCATCACAGACATTCACTCCACACGCTGCATCCGCAAAGCCACCAGCATTGTGGACGACCCCACACATACAATCTTCACCATCCTGCCATCTGGCAAGAGGTACCGAAGCATTCGGGCCCTCACTGCCAGACTGTGTAACAGTTTCTTCCCCCAAGCCATCAGACTCCTGAACACTCAGGGACTGGACTGACACACACACACATACACAATTGTATACTTCTATATATCTACCATTTTTGCACATTAGATTTGGATTAGCGCTGCACTGTCTTGTCTTGCGATTTTTGCACTGTTTGCAGTTTTGCACATTTGCACACTTGCATTTTATGCTGTCTTGCTATGTTTGCATGTTTGTACACATGCACTTTGTTGTCTTATGTTGTCTTCTGTTGCACACGTGCACTTTTGTACTTCTATGTTGTCTTATATGTAGAACCTTGGTCCTGGAGAAATGTTGTCTCTTTTCACCATGTACTGCATCACATGTATATGGCTGAAATGACAATAAAGTCACTTGAACTTGAAAAATATGTGTGGCCACCTCAATTATTTGGTACATTCTTAAAAAGAAAGAAACTACTGGTGAGCTGAGGAACCATGGAAAACAACCTGCTGAATGAAAATATAAATCCTTCTCTGGTGAAGAAAAACACCTTCAAAATAATTGACCAGGTAAATAAAACCCTTCAGAAGGCAGGCGTATATGCATCAAAGTCAATAATCAAGAGAAGACTAGATCAGAGTGGGTTTCCTACATGATGTAATTCACTGCTCATCCTCAAAAAAAGGAAAACCAGATTTGCCAAAAACATATAAGAAAAAAAATATTTGTACAGCTCTGGAATAAAATTCTATGGAAAAATGAGACAAAGATGAACTTGTTCCAGAATGATGAAGTGTTCTGATGAATGATGAAGTGTTTGAATTCTGAAGTGTATGAATTCTGAAGTGTATATGGTTATATTATCCACTTAGATGCAGCCCAATGCTTCAAAATTAATTAATCTGCACTTCACAGTACAGATGGACAATGCCTGGAATCATACATCAAAAGACTTTTTTTAAGGCAAAGAAGTGGAATATTCTGCAATGGCCAAGTCACTCCACCTGTCCTTGAATCCACCATGCATTTAACTTGCTGAAGGCAAAACACCCCAAGAACAAGCAGGAACTGAAGACAGCTATAGAAAAAGCCTGTTAGAGCATCACCAGGGAAGAAACCCAGCACCTTGTTAGTTAATTATTAATATCATTATATTAATATAATATCCAAATTATTCTGTCCCTTACCAAAAAGTTTAGCCAAAATGAATGAAGATAACCTCAAATTAAACTTGAAGGTCTGCATTTTGATTTTATATTCATTATATAATTTCATATCTAAAACACTGGGGTAGACAGCTACCAAAACAATAACTTCAGCATCCACAAAATTATGGAGTTTGTCAGAACTTTTGACTGCTAAGTGACTTATTCGTCTACTGCTCATAGCTATTAAGAGCATAAAATTTTGCAAATACTAATGTAAGGCAAGCAACTTTGGTATACTGTTTAATTGCCATTTCAAATTAATTTAGAGCAGCTGTCAAAAATACAGAACCACTGAGATGCAAGTACCATAAATGGAGAAAATGAATCCTCCGGCTAGTCCAGGAAAACCATGTCTATTTCTGTGAGGCAGGGTGCCCTCTTCTATCTGCAACATAAACAACAGTTTTTATCTTTAACAGCTGAGCAAAATTATATACAGGTACATATTAATTAAACAGATGGTTGTAATGGTACTGATCAAAAGCATTTGAAGACCAGTTAGTCACCAAAAGCAACAAATAAACACTCAGAAAAAATAGAGCTGTGCTTACAGGTCCTAACTTAATCACTCCTCCACCAGTGTTGAGGTGAACTTTGGACACATTGAGAGTCATTAAGCCTGCTGGATCCTGGCTCTCCCATAACAGAATCCCCTCAAAACCCTGCATATGTGACATTGTTGTTAAAACCTCATATGATATTCAGTCTATATTAAAAAGAGAAATGTAAACCTGGTTATGAATCAATAAGGTCATTTTGTATGTCAGATATTGCATGATAGTTTTTGAATGTCTATGCATGACAGTCTTCTGAAATAACTGAAGAGAAATGTCAAAATGGCAAACATTATTTTGACTGAACCCACTGAATAATCATTTCTGACCAAAACTATACATACTATAAACCAAAATGTTCAAAGTTAGAATCAGTGCATTGTAACTTGGACTGGGCATATGCACTACAGGCCAGAAGTTTGGGCCCACCCTCAGATTAAAAAAAAATAAATAAATGGTACACTTCTTTGTCAAACATTTATTACAAGAAAATATAAGAAATTCTTAAAACAAATGTAACTGACTGGCTTTGAAGTGCAATGAAACAATATACTGCAAGTGCAATTTAATGAATGTGAGTGCCCAAGTACAAGTTTCATCAAAATAACCACCCCTTGCCTTATCACAGCAGCAGTTTCACAACAAATTATTTCCAAAAATTGCTGGAGAGACATAATAACTTGTGTCCAAACCCTCCTAGCACCTTTTCAGGCATGCAAACAGTTCTGTGTCATTTGCTGGACGCTCAATTCGAACATGTTGGTCCAGCTCGTTCCACACTAGGTAATTGGAAGAGAGATCTGAAGACTGGGGAGGCCAAGACACAATTCTCAAAACATTTTGCTTTTCTTTGGACTGGATATAATTTTGGCGCAATTCTGAAGATCACTTGGGACTGCTATCCTGTTAAAGAATGAAATTTTGATGACACGTAAAACAGAAGGAATTGTGTGTTGAAGATTGAGTGATACGCTTCTTTTTTTATGATCCCTTTAATTCTGACCTAAGTCTCCAGACCTTCCTCCCCCAAAACCTTTAAACCTTCAAACCTCTCACAAACTGATCCGGGACAAGGCAGACAGGTGGCCATCTTCTGGTTAAGTAAGACACAATCAAGAGAGGCCAAGAGCCAATCAAGTTCTGACATTACTAAATAGAATTCCAACACAAAGTGAATGTTAATGCACTAAAGACAGACCTGATATTTTTTTCTTCAAAACCAGTAGTTTCACCCTTTGTGGCTAAATAATGTGTTACTACAAGCTAAACAATATTGAAAACCAGTCAGTTGCCTTTGTTTTCAGAATTTCTCATATTTTCTTGTAATAAAAATTTGACAAAGCAGTGCATCTTTTTTTAAATCTGAGAGTGGGACCAAACTTCTGGCCTGTAGTATACATAATTAAAGGAATAACCCAGTGTTTTTCAAATTGAGTACAGACAATAACCATAGTCAAGTCATAGTCTAACGTTTCCTTGCAATGAGAAAAAAACTCCAATAAACTCACTTACTCCAAATTCATTTATAACCAAAGTCTAAAATGTGTACAATGCCTCCACAAAGTGGAGGGCCTGGATTTTTAAAGAGCTGATGATATTGTTGAGGTCTGAACATGTTCTCCTATTTCAGCCAGTGAGCTTGGTAACCCCTTCAGTGTTGTAGCTGGACTCTGACACTTCTCGGACAATTGACATTCCTGCCCAAGCACTCCATTTGGTCTGAATTTGGTAGTGTCTGGGCTGTGTGCCATATTTTTTTCCACTTTGTTACAATGGATTTTACAGTGATCCTAAGAAGGTTCAAAGCTTTGTAGAAGTTTTAATAACCTTCACCATCCTTTTTCTTCATCTTGGAGTTTCATGGGCAGGTCCTTTTCATCAGGAAAGCAGGACTAATCTGTCCTGCTATTTTAGCTAGAAGACCTCCCAAAGTCAGAGATATTTATTGTGTAAGCATATAGTTGGACACAGATAGATTTCAAATTAATACAGCTGTACCCTGTTTAACATATCAAATGTGAAAATAATAAATAAAACAGATAAAAACCAAGTCCAAACTTGGATTGCTAAAAGGAAGGCTGTTGAATACTTATTAATTGTACAGAGTTTTGACTCTTTTTTTTTAAATAATAATAATTCTGGGGACCTCTAAATACTTTATTTTATATCTGTAGAAAGTCAATTCAAAATAGGCAGAAAAATTAAAAATTATAGTTGCAATGCAGCAAAAAGAGAAATAATCATAGGTGAATACTTCCTTGAGGCACTGTAACTATAATAATGGCATATAACAATGACAATTCAAATTTAAAGTTATTACACTTTAGAATGCTAGAGTGGCTTATCAATTTTCCACTAGAGCAATACATTGCATTTACTATTTTCCAAATTTTTTGTGCTGGTAACCACTATTTATTCCCAACAACAACATATTTCCTCAGAAAAGGTAGTTCCAACTAAAAATGGACATATTACATTTATAATTTAATTTTGTTTGAATTCATACAAGCATTCTAGAAAACATTCAAAAGCACCCCTAGACTTCCATTATAAGTGAATTTGGAGTAAACAGGTTTATTTCTCTGTGCAGGCAACAGTGGTAAGGAAAAATTATTTGACACAACATTAGGTAGAAACCTAGAGAAGAACCAAGCTCAAAAGAGAACCCTTTCTCTTTTGGGTGACCCCAGATCATGGGATTATAAATCATTACAGACTGCAGCTGTAGAAGAGTAAAGTACTAAGTGTGCTCAAAGGATGCTCAGTATAATCATACTGTGAATTGGAGGCCTGGAATGAGCACAGCACAGTCTTTACAAGTACAACAGAGGTTCTTAGAAAGTAAATCTACAATATCTACATCAGATTATCCACTGAAGTTCCTCAGATATATTTGACATTTCACTGTATATTTGACATTTCACATTTCACATAGGGAGAACAAACTACTGCTGATGCCTTTTTACTCAATTATAATTTCCTGTTAACTCCCTCACCTTGGGCAAAACGAACTGTTCCACAGCTTTATACCAGATCCCCTCCACATAGACTCCTGGACTCAGGGCAGTAAGGTGAGCAGTCATAACAGGCTCCTGTACAGAATTACACACACACACATCTAATTGCATACAGTTTCAGTGGGAGAATGTATAAACTGTTATATAATATAATATAATATAATATAATATAATATAGTTATATATTTTCCCATATATGATTAGTTATTGCTGCATTTAACTAAAATCAAAGGTGTGTCGAATGCTGCATTAATCTGGGCAATTACATACGTCTTATACCCTAAGAGCTCACCATGGTTCATGTTCAAAGAGGTTAAAGGGGCAAAGGTTAAACTGTTTAAAAAGAACATAAGGACGAAAACAAGAAAACATCAAACACAACATTTAGTAAAACTTTTGGTTGCTAGAGGTGCTCTATAGTCTCTCCCATAGTTCAGGAGCTCAAACTGACCATGGAGAGGGTGGGAGCTATCTACCAGGACACTCCTCGCCTTCTTCCTCATCTTTTTTTGTTTTTTTTTGCTTGCTCTTGGAACCATCTTTGAAAGTTTATTCTTAGATCTGCAATTTAGGGGACCATACCAGCTGGGAAAATGAAAAGTTAAAACATTCTCCACAATAGTTTTGTACATTGAGTCTCAAATCTGATGGCTGACACCAGTATGGCTAAATTTCCTAAGAAGATATATATTTTACATATCTTATAGTCATAAAAATGTTTTCTGTATTTTCGAAGAAGCTGACTTGGGAGTCCAGAATCATACAAAGATAGTTAAAAATTTTCCACAATTTCAAACTGTTGACTATCAAACAAGATCGGCTTTTTAGGTTCCTGTCTTGTACAGATAATCAGTTCATTTGTCTCAGCAACATTGATTTCTAGCTTACTACTGCAACACGTATCTGTAGGGCCTTGGTGAGGGCCAGATAAACAGCTCCACCTAAAGGGTCTGTTTCCTGTAAAAGGCCAACTAGGGCTATATAATCAGAATATTTAAACAGTCTAAAACATTCTTTATTGATCAGGAGTTCATTTGTAAAAAGGGAAAACAGCTCAGGGGAAAGTACACAACCTTGTGGGTAACACTGTGGGTGACAGCAGAGAAAATCTCTGATCCACAGAACTAAACCTGAATTAATATTAAGATCAACTAGCCTTATCAGAAGAATGTGTCTCTTCATGGAATTTAAAGCTGAACTAAAATTCACAAGTAAAACCATGGCGTAAGCATGAGATATTTTGTAACTAAGTAGGGTCAGCACTGCATCATCTGTGCCTCTGTAGCTCTTATATGCACATTGAAATGTGCTAGGTGGTAAAGGTTAGATGACTGGCCAGAACCGGCGCCATCATTTTACACAGAATGGAGGTTACTGCGATAGGCCAAAAATCATTAGGCGAGCTTGCACCTGGCTGTTTCAGAAGAGGTCTAATTAATTAGAATGGGGGTCTGCACACCACTTCATACACATCCGGAATATTCCCCTAACAGAGATCAATAGTTCAATGTACACGAGTGGGACAGTCCACGTATTGATGAAGGGTAGGCAAGGACTCAGATAGGTCACATAAATTAAAATCCCCAATAAATAAGACGGGTTGGTCATTAAAATCTCAAAGTCCGGTGTGCATACTTTCTCCCGTATACAATATTGTGTGGCCCAGCGTCTATCAACAAACATATACAGCCCTCCTATGATGGATTTAAAAGGACTGTGTTCGTCTCTGTCTGCTCTTATTGTTGTGTACCCTGTGTAGTGAGCGAGCACACTGAAACGGGACAAAGACCACGCCAGAGACAGGAAATGCGGGGTGAGGAGGCTAGCGTGAGGAGAGGCGTGTTGCTGGGGGACCTTCTCCTTCCGCGTGAGGGAAGGTGGTGTTCACACGAGGAAGAGGCAGTGCATTACGCAGGTCGCCGGCCAATACACCGCATTATTATGAATCTGCACACAGCACAAAATAAACACATGAGAACAAACTCAGTGTCTAGTCCAAACAGCCTCACTCACCCTCGTGTGCCACCGCGTCCTTTTAAAGCCCGTCACCGAGTGCTGGAGAGAGGATAATCATCTCTCTTCAGCCGTGCTGGGCTTGGCTACCCCGTCTGCATCAAGATGATGCATCTTTGGGGATGCTGGCGTTCTCAGACGACGTCATCCCCAGGGATTCCAGACGGGGAGGAGCACTTGGTCTTGGAAAATGGTGGGGCTGCGTAGCCACAAGCGCCACATCTGTTAGACATGGGGTTGTATGATGATCTTTGAGCAACATTTCTGTGAAATAATCCAGGTTACACAGCCTGAATTCAAAGTCATGTTCAGCTCATAAGCTGAAGTTAAATAGCTACTGCATGGGTGTGTGGTCGGTGATAAGGGTGAACGGTCTCCGGGTGACATAATTCTGCAGCTCTTCTATGGCCCATTTGATGGCAAGGGCTTCTCTTTCAATGCCCTTACACCATAGTGTAGAGATTTCTCTTTCAATTTCGCATAGCGCTGCTTGGCGGGGTTCAGTTTCCAAATGATGTAGAGGATCGGATGCTCATCAAAGTAGAATTCCTGGGCTAGCATGGCCCCCATTCCCTGTTTCGGAGGCGTCAGTCTGCACCAGAAAGGGTCAGTTGAATTCCGGATTCCTCAACACTGGAGAGCTGGTCATTGTGGTCTTGAAATCCTGGAAGGCTCTCTCAGTGGCTGGGATCCATCGGACGGCCTCTGGTTCCCCCTTCCTCGTGACATCTGTGAGGGGGAACGCTAGTGAGGCGAAGTCAACAACAAAGCGTCAGTAATACCCAGCCAGCCCCAAGAAGCCACGGACCGGTTTCTTGGTCCAGGGTCTTGCATAGTTCCGTACAGCTTCCACTTTCTTCTTTTGGGGCTTCAGCAGGCCCCGACGAATGCTGTAGCCCAGGTCATGTGCCTCGGTCAGCCCCAGGTGACACTTCTTTTGGTTAGCCGTGAGCCACCCCATCGAGGACCCGGTGGAGATGGTACACATGGTCTTCCCAAGTGGACAATTGGATTACGATGTCATCCAGGTAGGCTGCGGCGAAGCTCCAGTGGGGCCGCAACACGATAATCATGAGCCGTTGTAAGGTGGTCGGAGCGCCGTGCAACCCGAAGGGGAGAACCCAGTACTACCATTGTCCACTGGTGGGGGTAAAGCGGCCCCTTGATGAGGGGGAAAGCGGCACCTGCCAGTAACCCTTAGTCAGGTCGAAAGTGGAGATGAAAACAGGCCCTCCCCAGGCACTCCACCAACTTTTCCTCTCGCAGCATCAGGTAGCCATTGAACTCTACTTTGACTTTGTTGAGCTTGCAGTTGTTGTTACACAAGCAGAGGCTCCCGTCGGGCTTGGGCACCACAATGATGTGGCTGGTGGACTCCTCAATGATGCCATTTGCAGCATTTGTCAGACTTCGCTCTCAATAGCCTCGCGTCGGGCCTCCGGCACATGATGAGGCCTCTGCCTGACAACTAATCTAGGAGGCATCCTGATACTGTGCTGTATTACATTGGTCTGCCCAGGCTCTGCGGAGAACACGTTCCTGTACTGGCTCTCTAGCTCCTCCAATTCCTGTCACTGAGATAGTGTCAGGTCGGGTCTCTTCTCCACACTGGTTCTCACCAACATTTTAGCAGATTATCATGGTAAGTTTGTGTCTCTCTGCACTGACCTGGCTGTTGCAGGCGGTAATTAACTGGGCCCACTCTCTCCACTATGGTGTGAGGGCCCTGACAGAATGCCAGGAACTTACATGCGGAATTGGGGACTAGGAGCAGCACTTGGTCACCATCTTCGAATTCACACAGCTGTACTCCCCTGTTGTACACGCGCTGCTGCTGCCATAAGCTCCCTGACGATGGGCCAGACCTTCCTGATTCGTTCCTGCATTTATTGGACATAGTCAATCAGGGAGGGGTAGAGAGATGGCTGTGCCTCCCACGCCTCCCTGGCAACATCCACAGGTGTTGAATCTGAAACAGCCAGCAGAGGTCTTTCATCAGCCGGGAGACGAACGGAGTGCCTTGGTCGTTCGGGATGTCTTTAGGGATCCCGACGTGACTGAAGAGGAGGACGAGCTCTCGCATGATGTTCAGGGAAGTGGCCTTACGGAAAGGGATAGCCTCCGTTTAGTGTGTAGCGTAATCCATAATCACCAAACGTATGCATGGCCCCGGGCGAACTTAGGCAGCGGCCTTCCCAATTCGATGACCTCCTGCTCAAATGGACCTCAATGATGGGAAGGGGGATGATGGGTGCTGTCACCAGTTCGTAGGGGGAGATGCGCCGACACTTGACGCAGGCCTGGCAAAACCTCTGCAATTCAGCCACCATCCCCACCCACTGGAAGTGATCTCTGATCCTCTCGAAGGTGTTATGCACTCCCAAGTGGCCTCCCAGCAGATGGGCATGAGCCAGGTGCAGAATGGAGCTGGTCTTGGAGCTGAGCAGCACCAGGAGATCCATAGGCTCGCCGCACCTCTGGTAGTAGTAGTACAGGAGGCCCTTTTGGACGTGGAAATACGAGGCGGGGAGTCGAGGCCAGGCCAGTCTCGACCTATGAGGAGAGGAACTCGGAGATCAGGAATTAGTCCCGCAGTAACAGGCCACTCACCTATCCGATGCCCTAGGTGACTTGTCCAGCAAGGCAATCATGGGGCTTCCTTCCACTTGGAAGGGTGCAGAGGGCGTAGCTTTTGCAAGGTCGTGGTGTATGGCACAGGCGGTGTGCCAGGGTTTAGGGCCCACAGCTCTCTCTGGCTCTGTCTGGATGGCCGCTTGCGGGCTGTCAGACACAGTCGGACAAGGTGATGGTCAGTAGGGTCAAGGAGGAGGAGGAGGTGGTGGTGGTGGTGGTTCGGGAGCGGCCAGGGGCTATATATTTCTGGTATCTGTTCATTAGGGATTTCAGTCAATCACAGGACACCTAATGGCAATTCCACTATACATAGTTCCCTCCTAAAATATTGGAATGGCAAGGCCAATTTTTATTTATTTATTTATTTTTTCCTATACACTGATGATATTTGGGTTCGAAATGTGAATATGATAATGATAGAGCAGAATTTCAGCTTTCATTTCCTGATATTTACATTTAGATGTGTTATATAACTTAGAACATGTCCAAAAGGTCTGATGATTGAATCTAAGGCTTAGATTATGTGGAATGCCCACCATATACAGTACTGTGCAAAAGTCTTAGGCACCCTATTTTTGAACAATTTTTTTAGATATTTATTTTATGAATTATGCATTACTGAGTCAGTACAAAAACATTTTAGAATATAGTTGCAAGTAGCACAGAGGGGGCCTAGCAGCCCTTTATGTCACTGAGGTCAAGGGCATGGCTGTATGCACTCATCAGGTTTTACTTTAATTGACTACGGATTGTTGAAGATATGAGATCACCTCCTGTTTAGTGGCTATGCCACTGAAAATGATCTCAGAACAGGAAATGGCAACATGGTCTAATGTCAGAATCACAAATGGCCTGACTTGAAAAAACAATCAGGTTTTTAGACCAAAGACGTGAAGATGACTATAAACATGTTTTTGCTTATTATTGTGCCCCAAGTGGTCAACTGGAGTAGTTTCTGCTGGACCATTTCAGCACAGAGTCTTGAGTCATTTTACAAAGTTTGCTGTAGATACATGAAAACATTACTGAGAAATACCCTCACTGCCTGTTTGGTGGCTTTGCCATCAAATATGATCTCAGAACAGAAAATAGCAACATGTTCTTAAGTCTGGATCATAAAAGGCCTGACTTTGGGAAAAGTCTCAGTCTAGGTTCAACTGGCCCAAACCACCCCTGAGAGGGATTGTCCCCCCTCCCCACTCCCAACTCCCCCGCTAAATGATAAGATATAAAAATAATAAAAAGTAGAAAATCAATGCGTGCCTATGCAGCTATATTGCTTGGCCCTCAATTATCAAACATTAATTTTCCAAAAATCATGTTACAGAAAAAAGTTTCTATGCCAGTAAAGAAAGGTTCACATTACATAAGAGACCACTTTTCAGATGAAAAAAAAGGTAATGAAGGCTTCTGGGTTTTGCATACAAAAGAGAGAGAGAGAGAGGTGCAACAGTCAAATTCGTCTCCAGAAGAGCAGTAAAACTTGCCAGCTCATTTCCTTATAATTACAAATTGTACCTGGGACTACTATTTAAGAAAGGATCTTTAAAGCAAATATTGAGTTTGTTTAGTTTATTGCTGTTTACTCCATGTTGTACTATTTTCCTTAAGATAGAAAAATATGCTTTCATTATTTTTTTTAAGTCATCTACAGAGAATTTCTTTGCATATTCCTAAGACTTTTGCACAGTACTGCACATAACTTGTGAATTATTTGTTAAGAATCCATTAGAATGAGTGCATTACTATAAATTACCATCAGAGATGCTTTGGCCCAATCAGAATTGAGACTCTCCTCGCTCACAGCACAAAACTCAAAATTCTATTAGCAGTTCAGGATTATAATAATAGGCTAAACTTTGGCCAAGTTAAATTACCTCACAATATTCTTACCTTTTGGTCCACTGGCAATAACTTTATTGTGACATTGCCCCTGAAATCCTTCTGTGGGCCACTGGCAAACACACCCAGTTGCGTGATCACCACAGGGTGGAAGACCTTAAAATCCAAATATACGGCTGAGACATCAGATGGCACCAAAGCATTAGGCATTCTTAGGAAGGTCACATCCTGCATGGACACTAAAAGAATTAAGAGATTAGAGTTTATATATAGATAAGAATGAGACAAAAATGCAAACAGACAAAATACCAATCTGCTGCTACACTGTATTTACAATACCTTTATAAACAGCTTTTCTTGTAGAGAAGACAGACTCAGAAACAAGCTCTAAATAAGCCCTGGATTCTCTTAGTTAAACCATCAAAATAAATGAGAAACAATATGGCTGTTAATTGAGAGGCAGGACACTCATGCATCCATTTCTCATCACATCGTCAAAGAGAAAAGCCTATAAAAGTAAATGGTACACAAAGACATGAATCCAAATAGATTTTTTTCCTTAGCCAACACTTGGAATGACTCCACAGTCCAGTGGCGGTGTTCTTTACACCACTCCAACCAACACTTGGAATTGGACTTGGTGATGTGAGACTTGCATGCAGCAGCTCGGCTATGGAAACTCATTCCATGAAGCTCCCATCACACAGGTTTTGTGCTTACATTAATGCCAGTGGAAGTTTTTCAACTCTTCAGCTATGGAATAAGCTGAATGGTTCAGAATGAACCATTTTGTTTCACAAATGTTTGTAAATGGAGACTGCTTGGCTAGGCGCTTGATTTTATACACCTATGGTAATGGGTCTGATTGAAACACCTGAATTCAGTAATTAAGTGGTGTCTCCCAATACTTTTGTCCATATAGTGTGTATATATGCTACATTATACAGATTCTTCTTTGATGCATTCATGGGGTAAAAACACTGCAGCTACCTGCTCATTTCTGGAGGAAATTTGATATTTCTGATATTTGATATTTCTGTTGAAACACGACACTCATGATATACAGTTTGCGATATGCAATGAGTGGTCTTATTATGATGCGATAATGTATCAATGCATCACCCAGCCCTACTCTTGGTGTAAAGCTTGAGGCCATTCATATAATACAGGTGGTGGGTGATGGTTACTCTACTTCTGAACCTACATTTACATCAACTCTCTGTGATTATGTGGCTGAGGGGGTTCAGGCCTACGAAAAACAGCAGTGGCTATATATTTATAATTTATATTTAGAGTAGCCACTTGACCTAATTTGAATGTCTTTGGACTGTGGGAGGAAACCATACCCACACAACACACAGGGAGAACAAGCGATCTAAACTGTGTGTGTGTGTGTGTGTGTATATATGTAATATATGTAATATATA
>JAQQZU010000038.1:21175559-21198142 GCA_030068025.1 Parauchenoglanis punctatus | reverse complement strand
ATGTATATGCATAAAATGTAACGTATCAAAATGCACAAAATCCAAAATCCTAAAATGTGTCTTTGGAAGACCCACATGCCAACCAAATTTGGTGCACGTACATGAAACTATATGCCAGCCACAAGACTCAATGGCTTATGGTGGCAGTATAGAGTCACTGGGTTACACCCGGGGACAAGCTTCGGTCCCTGAGTAACTGTCACCTGACTGATGTGTTTGCCCAATTTCATGAATTTTTGCCCATGAGAGCCACCTCAAAAATGGTCATGTCTTGTAGAAAAAGAAGCAGGCAGCTATGATGGGCCCTCACACCTCCAATGCTATCCCCAGATTAACACAACGTGTCAATTAAAAGAGTTTGTCTCTTACTAAGCATGCAACATGCCATATTACTGTAATGGAATTCAACTAATTGATACTTCCATATTACTGTAATGGGGTTTAACTCCCTGCAGTGTCCTTGCCTATAAAACTAACTAAATTATTATGTACAATTTCTTAAGATTCCCATCTACAAAACACAAAACCAAAAATATGCCCAAACCACTTGGTGAGGTATTGGCAAACAAACACAAATACTGTTAAATTAATGTTTGTGTGTTTATTTAAATGATATACACATCACTGTCATTATTCTAAATAAAACAAGAAAAAGGAAAACCTTTTGACAGGTTAATCACATTATGCACAATGACTGCTTATGGTAACACTTAATCTTTACACAAAACCTGTCAATGCAATGTGCAAAACTTTGGAAGTATCAGTGTTTTGAGAATAGACTATGAGGACAATTTTGGCATATACATCAAAATACTCATATTCTGAACAATTTGTGCAGTTTACAAATGTTTAATCAACTACCACACCCCTTTTGTGCCACATCACACAACAATAATTACATCATTTATCATATAAAAATTTTTTAATTCTTGACCATGCTTACATCAAGCAGACTAAATTCTTTTTTAGTTATGGTTACTTTAGATGTGTGTGTGGTAAAGGTCATGCATTTTTAAACATTAGAAGTATCAGATTGTGTGTATGGAAGACAGTGGTATAAAGTAGAACACAGTTTTGGTTTGTAAATCCTAATGTTCAATTTCTTAATATTTTATGCAGTTTAAACTTCATGAGCAGATCTAGGATGAATTACTTGTAAAAAATATTGATGATTTCATATATAAACTGTAACAGAAGCAATTCACATGAATAATGCTGTTAGCTGAACAGTGGACAGGTAGAAATCAAAGACTATGCCATTTTCAGACATTTTCTTTGCATGTGTGGTAAAAGTCATGAGTTTAAGATCATACAGTTAGAGGCACATTTGGAATATGGACAGGATCAAAGTGAAAAAATTTTTTGTATGAATTAATTACATTAATCAAAGGAAAATAGAAAGAGAATACATTACACCTCAATGTTATTCATAACATGGCTGGGACAGCAGTGGCTTTTTTAAAATAAAAGTGAATAAATGTACCTTAAAGTGTAGCCTACATAAAGTAAACAAACTCTTCATACTCCTATTGCTTAAAATGGTCATGGGAATAGTTAGTTAAATTAGGAATCCATACCACAATAGCCTGAAAACGTGGTGGTAACTTGAGCAAACTAGCAAACATAGCAACAGTTTGCTGTTAGATATCATAGCAATCTAATATATTCAGATATTTAAATAAGTAGCCTATATTTAAATCATGCTGTGGGCTAACATATCATACTAATCATTCCTTGCAATACATTAGCTGTAATGATCATCCATTCTGAATACAGAATACTCAGTTGTGCCAGTGTACAGTGTATTGATGTATGTAAAGCTAAAAGAATACAGACTTATCAACAGAATAATTTTTACATAACCCATGCCATTTATCTGACCTACATAACCTACTCTCTGCCCAAATACCATGAACAGGTGGGCGTTGGTAAATTTCCTTAGTACATACACAGGAGTAAGTGCATTAAATGCATACTGAATATATTAGCACACTCAAATCTTTGTGCCTTGTCCAATATTTTCATATAGGAACAGTTTGTAAACTGTAGCTGTAAAATGTGAGTTTATAAAATCAGGAGACCTGTGACTCCACGTACACCAATTCCAACTGGGTGGAGCTAATGCAAGCCAATTGATATGTTCCTGCCAAAAATCATGAATAGCAGATTAACTTTGTTCCAATTACAGAGATAAACTTATCCCAAAATGTTAGGGGGTGCTATTGAGTCTACTAGCCACACCCAAAGCAAATGACCAGACATTAATTAAACATTACCAAGCTTTGATGAGTGCACCAAATTCCCTGAGTTTTTGAGCATTCCATAGGTGTCAAATATGGATTTTCAAACTAGGTGTTGCTATGGAGCTGATGAGGCATGCCTACATTGGAAAGCCATACCAAATTAAAATTTGTCATAAGAGTTGCCATTTAGTTTCATGAGTTTTCAGACATTGTAAACCATTGTAAAATCATGCATTTCTTTCAACATGGCCTAGTTCTTGTTGGGAGAACTCACATATAACCAAGTGAATGTTGTCTGACATTAGTAGAGCAATGATTAGGACAGCAACTTCATCTTGCGCATTGCCTGCATTTGGGAGTGCTGTAGAGCTCCTCAATTACACCCAAGCCCATGTATAATGTAACTCTTTGATTTTTCAAGAATGATGCAAGTATGATGAAAATAATAATAATTGTACCAATTTCAATAGGGTCCTCTCACCATTTGGTGCTCAGGCCCTAATAATAATAATAATAATAATAATAATAATAATAGTATACACTCCAAAAGCAATAGGCTCCTATGCACCTTTGATGCTTGGGCCCTAATAATATAAACACTGCAAAAACAGTAGGGTCCCCACGCACCTGATGATAAAAAGAGCCAATAAAAAAAACACTCCAAAAACAATAGTCAATAATTCAATAGTTGAAATTGGTCCAATTATTATTATTTTCGCCAAAAATGAATGACCTTTCTGAGGGCCTAAACATGCCTGAAAACTCATGAAAATTTGCACAGCAACACTGGTGCTCGGGCCCTAATAAAAATACTCCAAAAAATGTTGGCTCTGTATCTTTATACAGGCTCAATAATCTTCACATTAGGGCCTTGTAGCTTGTTACGACTGCCAGTGTTTGTTTTCTGCTATTTGTGTGTTTGTCCTGGTGGTGGGATGGGCGTTTGTGTCTTCCCCGTTCAGGCCCAGCCCACTGCTACATCCCCTGCCTCCCATTGGATGATCACTGCATCTTACTTGCTTTGCTCCCGCCTCCTGCATTGGAATTGGTTGGCTGTACCATTGGACCACTTTTTAAACCTCATCAGACTACACTTCGAGAGACCTTTATTTTTATCCATTTTTATCCTGGTTTTGGGTTAGACAGGGAGGGATATATATACATATGTATATATATGTATAGTATACAGTATGTATGGTAAGTGTTGTATATTTCTTTTGGATTAGGTAATTTAGACTGTTTGTTAACAGGTAGAGGGATTTTTGTTTATTATTTTGGCCTTGCCGACGGCTGAAGATTTTAACCACTTGGGACATAAAAGACAAGAGCACTAATTAAATACACAGCAAACTCATTCCTGGTCTCATCATCTTCTTTGTATGTTGCAGCCCAACCTACAACGGGTCGTAACAGGATTGGAGGCTTGTCCCGTACTGTGGTCTCTCATTTTTTTGGCATGTTTTTCTGGCGGTTTTGTATTTGCTGTGGGGGAGACAGTGTTTTGGTTTTAAGATATGGCTGCTACGTTTAACCTCTACCAGTTCACTATTTATCCTACTTTGGAGCAATTTGAGTGATGCCGTAAGGATGATCTGTTACTTCTTGCAGATTTTTATAGTATACCAGTTGCACGGAGTGCTAATAAATGTGACATTAAAAAGCTGCTGTATGCGGAGCTGTTAAAACAGTGAGTCCTGCTTGAGCTAACAGAGGCAGGTGTTGAATCACATTCAAGGGGTTCCAGGGATTTGGGTGCAGCAGAGGTTGTGACCAATCCCACATCACCCCCACACATAAACACAGGCTCCCTTTGGTGGAGCACCTTCAATGCTTAAGCCCTAATAATAATCCTAATGGAAACAATAGGGTCTTGTGCACCTCCGGTGCTCAGGCCCTAAAATTTTTTTCAAGTTTATAACAGAAGTAATACAGTCTTATGCACCTCTGATGCTTGGGCCCTAGTAATAAAAACATGCCATAAACAACGGGGCTTTAGCACCTCTCGTGCAGGTCATGGCTTGCACCTCCTGTGCTCAGATCCTAATAATCCTTATGGATCAAAAAGGATCAATGTACCTTTGCAATATTTTGACATTATTTAAATCCAATTACATGTCCAGCACAAAACAGGCTACTTCGGCATCACTCTGAAAACATTTGTCTCTCCTCAGTGATTTCCATCTGGGAAAAGACATATAGCATTTATCTGTGTTTATTCCTGCCATTATCTATCCTGATTTTGCCAACCTCATTGTGCTTCATGCTGTCAGTTCTTTAAAGAGGATTCATGCTCCTTTACTGTTTATTGTATTAAATAATAAGTATGATCCTCCATATTTACAAAGTTTAGGTTCTCAACCTTGTTAGCCAGCAAATATGGTTTCCTTTCTTTTCTTCTTCCTCTTTCTTCCACTGTCACACTGCCACTTAAACCTTGAAACATGGAAGATGCTCCTTAGAGGTTTGTCTGTTCTGGGGGCACAACATGGCAGCCTCTATTAAAAGTGGACCCATGCTCTATGTAGATATAAATGACTCATTCTAAGCTTACAAAAACAAAATGATATTTAATTACAAGTATTTGTACAGTAATGAAAACATGAAAAATGAATACAATATTCCAGTTCTGATAATAAATTCCCCTAAATCCTACATAGTGTAGCTTTAACACAGCATTGATCAACTCTATAGTGTATAGTTGAAGAAGAGTAATCATTTATAATCACACTCTGGCTTGCTCATTAGGGATAAATATAAAACTATATTCAGATTTCTGTAACCATTCTGTAAATGGACAGCTCACTGTTTACCCTGTCAAATGCCTGCTGAAAGCTGACTGGCCAATAGCAGCCATGTTTATTTAAGCAACCAGGTCATCAAAGATCCACTTTAAGATTAACATAGAGATGCAGTATACTAAGTCAGCTTAATTGGATATATGGTACCCTGAGACCCAGCTCCCAGAGCATGGGTCCCCCAGAGCAGGAGGAAAAAGGGGATCCAATCGCGAGGAAGGCCTTTCAGGTGTTGGGGGCCCGTCCTTGGCCCAATCATCTCCTGAAAGTGAAAAATCTGAGAGAGAAAGGGGACCGCCAGACCGTTAGTCTGAGGATGCCACCTCAGGTCTCCTTATATTAGGGACTTTGTATGTGATCTTAATGATCGTCACCATCTGGGAGATATTGGGGCTATGCACCAACTGGACAGGGTAGAAAGGGGATAGGCAGAAGAATATCTCAAGCTCAAAATTGAGACCCCTGAACCAGTCCCAGATCCTCAGTCCTTTCTTACAAAATTTGGAACTACAAACCAAGCTGATTTGGCCTAACAAAAGCAGTATTCTGCACACTAGGAGTATGGGGCCATCCTCAACAGGAGCAAGTGGTTTCTAAGTGATGACTCCAACCAGAAGTAGGACACCAGGATAGATCAGGCAGGTCCAGAAAGCAGAAGGGGTCAGGATCACTGGTATCTCAGGAGTATCATGTGCAGCTCGACAGACAGAGAAAGAGACAGAGAGAGAGATAAGAGAGAGAAGAGAAAAGAGAAAAAGCAGATTGTTATGCATGCTCATCATCATGTAATGGTTAAGGAACAGAGTATATTGTGTGCTGAGTTTTAAGGTGTGATCATATGCTGGTAGTTTTTGCCACTGTCGGCGTTTAAGCTATGCAAGTTTTTTTCTGTTTTTCATCAGTAATTTATTTTTTTTTTTTTTGCAGTGGTTTTTCCCTTTTTTCCTTCTGTTGCCTTTTCTTTTTTCTTCTTTCTCTTCAGAGAATGCGCTTTTTCTTTTTCATTTTTCTGTCTAAACGCTGCAAGAGGAGGCCATCCGTGTCAGATCTGAAGGAAAATATTATCAACAAGTCTTGAACTAAGTTACGTTAAACATTTATCATGGCAAACTTGCAGCTTGTTCAGAGTGTGGAGTACATGATGTTTAGTCATTCTTCCTCTGTCATTAGTAATAGCTTTACTTGTGATAAGTGCATATTAGTTAGCTTACTGACGGAGAAGATTGCAGCATTAGAGATGTGCGTCCAGTCTCTAGAGAGGGTTAGTGAGATTGAGCAGTGTAGTGTCTGTAGTGGAACGTCTGGATGCCTTAGGCAGAGTTAGTGATGCCCCAGCGCCGGCATTAGAGCCCTCACAGAATGATGAATGGGTGACGACTCGGTAGCATAATCGCAGAGCCAAAGCTAACGCTATGGTTCACCTACGGGAGCACCATTCCTCACTCCGTCACATGTCTAACAGGTTTGTTCTCATTGAAGCACCCGCTGAGAAACCAGAAAGAGGTCTGGTTATTGGGGACTTTATCCTAAGGCACGTGAAAGTAGCAAGGCCTTTAGGGGAATGCTAGGCCTTTAGGGGAATGCTCATTCATGCAGGACCTAACGATATACGCCTTCATCAGTCAGAGGTTACCAAGTGAAACATTTGTAGAGGTGTTTAAATTAGCAAAGGTGATGGCCAATGCAGTAATATGCCCTGGCCCAATCCCAATGTGGCATGGCGATGTAGCTTACAGCAGGTTATGGTCGCCGAACTGCTGGTTGTCCAAGTGATGCTCCAAAAACAGTGTGGGCTTTATAGATAATTGGAGTAGTTCTAAGGGCAAGACTGGCCTGTTAGGACGGGACAGTATCCATCCCAGTCGGGAAGGTGCAGCTCTCATTTCTTGCAGCATAGCTCACAGTCTCATGACAGACCTTCCGCTAGCTGCACAGAGTTGTCACTCTGGTTCTACCATATTGTGACTGACTGTTCCACGAGTTAAATAAAAATGCACAATTCCTAAAAGTTTGTTCTAATAATTTAATTAAAATAAATTTCCATCATACTGAATGTACAGCCAGCACCTTTGATCTAAAGCTAAGACTGTTAAATATTAGATCTCTTACATCTTAAAAACTTATTGTTAATGAAATTATTACTGATCAGCAGTTTAATGTACTGTATTTAACAGAAACATGGATCAAACCAAATGAGTACGTAGTATTAAACGGAGCTAGTCCTCCCGGCTATAGTTATATACACCAGCCTCGTCTAACTGGCAGAGGAGGAGGCCTCGTCTAACTGGCAGAGGAGGAGGCGGCGTTGCAGTTGTTTATAATGATAAACTAGGATTCACACAAAAACCTGGACAAAAATTTAATGCGTTTCAGGTTCTTCATACTAACATAACATATGTAGCCACTAAAAATAAGTCTGTCCAGTTGTTTCCACTAATAATCTCTCAGATCATTACCTAAACTCTTTTAAAATCTGTCTTAGTTATAATAAATGCACCTTGCCATGCTATCATGACATACAAACTTTTCACTGCACAGAGTTTTATCAAGGATCCCCCTGAACTATCACCCTTGATTGCATCCCCATCAGACTGCACAGAACTTGATCAGGCAACTAAATGCTTAGTCAACATTTCTCTATACACTAGATAATGTAGCCCCACTTAAAAGTAAAATAACTCATGGAGAAAAAATTAGCACCCAGGTATAATGACACGCACATCTTAAAACAGACCACTCAAGTTATAATGCAAGTGGCGTCGAACTAAATTGACAGTATTCAAATTAGAACGGAAGGAGAGCCTCCTGAGCTATAGGAAAGCTTTTAGTGCTGCTCGATCAACGTATTTCTACACTCTAATGGATGATAAAAATAATCCTAGATTCTTATTTAATACTGTGGCAAAATTAACTAGGTGTAAGACCACCACAGAACTATCCATACCATCAATACAGTAACAATGAGTTCATGAATTTTTCCAATGACAAGATTGGCAATATTCCAGGCAATTTTTTCCGGCCAACTACCTAGCTTGTCACTCATAACATGTCTGATCTGGGGTCCATCAAAAATGCTTGTTGATCTTGGAGTCAGTTATTCTTGGGAATTCTTCAATAACAAAAACCTTCGCCTTCCCTGTTCAGTGCTTTCACGAAATTCTTGATGAGTCCAAGTTTTATGTGAAGAGGAGGCAAAAATATCTTTGCTGTGTCGACAAGCGATTCATTCTTTCTTCACAAGAGCAGTCATCCAATGTCTCAAGGCGCAAGTGTATATTCGCCACAGATATAGCAGAATGTATCGCCATTGATGAGACAAAAATGTTTGGATACAAATATAAGAAAAAATCATGACAAAACTGAAGATTTCTCTGAAATGGTTCATGATGCGTAAATTTTGATGTGATATTCGTGATCAGCACCCAAAAATCTATAGGAAACACCAAACAGTGTACAAGAAGCAAAAACTTTGTGCAGTTTCATTATCAGTTTGTTGATATAAATGGCGACTCCTCTACAAAGAGTAAGGTGAAGTTTGGAGTTCCACAAAGTTCTTTTAGGCCCACTGCTTCTTTCTTTATATATGCTACCTCTGGGTAATATTATTCATAAGCATGGTATTAGCGTATGTCTCAGCAAAGCCAAATGAGAGACACCAGCTTAATAAAATTGAGGACTGTGTAAAGGACATTAGAAGCTTAAGACTAAAGGACATGGAAGCTTAATAACTTCCTTCTACTTAATTCTGATAAGACAGAAGTACTACATTTACATAATTTGACAGCAACTTACATACATCTTATTTTATACAAGTGAGCAGTGAAGGTTAAGGGCCTTGCTCAAGGACCCATGAGCGATAGCTTGGCAGTGCTGGGATTTGAACTCTCAAACTTCCGATCACTAGTCCAATGTCTTAACCACTGAACTAACACTGCTCAAGCTAGCAAGCTCATGTAGATAATATCACTATGACAGCCTTCTTTCATCTCCAAAATATTGCTACGATAAGAAATTTGATGGTACTGCATGATGCAGTAAAACTAGTTCATGTTTTGTTACCTCTAGGTTAGATTATTGTAATTCCTTACTGTCTGGATGTTCCAATAGGTGCATAAACAAGCTCCAATTAGTCCAGGATGCAGCAGCGAGAGTCCTTACTAAGAAGAAAATATGAGCACACCACCCCTATCTTATCTACCCTGTACTGGCTTCCAATCAAATTTCGCACAGATTATAAAATACTACTGCTGACCTATAAAGCACTGAATGGTCTCGCACCTCAGTATCTGAGCGAACTTCTGGTCCCTTATGACCCCCCATGCCTACTTAAATCAAATGGTGCAGGCTATTTGTTGATACCTCAAATAATGAAGGTTACAGCAGGGGGCAGAGCTTTTTCTTACAAAGCCCCTCAGTTACGGAACAGCTTTCAATTAGTGTTCGGGACTCAGACATGGCCTCATTGTTTAAATCTAGGCAGAAAACTTATTTGTTTAGCCAAGACTTTTTGATAATAGCCTTGGATAGATCAGTTGCATGACCATTTCTGGGCAGAGCATTGTGCAAGGGTGCTATTACTTACTGACTTACGGATGTTCAAGGCAGGAGAGCAGCTCTCAGGCAGCCATCAAACTAAAAGGAGTTATGATGCAGATCCCAGCATGTACATAGATGCAACTGGCCAACCAAGTAGTATTTTAAATGAGTATAAGGCAAGAAATTAAATTGCGGCTAGCTTTGAGTCAATTTTCCCACAGATAGGAGTAAGAAAAAATGTTGAATGCATAAATTAGATATGTTACAATCAGCCAAGAATCATTAACTACACAGAAGATACCTTGAAGGCAGTAGGAGAACAATTGTCAGCCACTAGTTTGATGACAATGCAAAATGGACAGGTGTTGACCTCGCTAATGGCGAAAGAATGTATAAGATAAGTACAATGTTGTACTTGTATTCCGAACAACACAGCCCCAGGAGGATCTGGCAATGGAATGAATAAAGCAATTTATGGAAAGAAGTAAAGCAGAATGCAGGTTACATCCCATTCTCCACTGATTTGTTTACAGGATTTTTTAATCAATAGGGAGGCTGGCTTGTGAAGATGGCCATTAACGTTGGGGTCGTATTGATGGCTATTGATATTCCTATGCTGCCTATTGCCAATGCTGAAGGAGATTTGTCTGAGAGCCGCTACTAAACAGATACCAGTAACGGTGTGCACTCAGAGTACAAATGAGGAGACACCCCTGACAGATGTCTGCTGTGGCTACAGAAAGAGTGGAGATGGAACCATTGCCTGAGAGAAAGAAAGAAATGGAAGATTGGTAATACTAAAGTAAAATCCAGATGAAGACAAAACAGGTTGGGATATTGATTACAATGGGGCATACATCAAAAAGACAAAATTGAAAGGCTGAACAAGGCACATTTTTTTATGAGAGAAAGGGAGAAACGCAAACATGACCATGGGCCAAGATAATAATTGACAGGTATCTCACCACGAATCATATATGCATTATCATTGTAATATTCTAATATCTGACTGATCAAATGATATGACTTCTGATTGAATCACAATGACTTAGCACTAATGATAGGATACTGTGAAACTCAGTAAGTTTCCATTGAATTTAAACAGGTAATACTTTTTCTCTGAGAAGGTTCTTTGATCAGTAGATAAACCTGGGCCATACAGGAGCTGACATAGAAACTTAATAGTTAAAACCTTTTAAACTCATTCGAGTAAGCAACTTGGCAGGAGCAAGAGGTCAATGGAACTGCAGTTTGACACCTGGATCCTGATAAAGGAATATCAAATGGAGAAGCAGGGACCCCCTCCTATCACAGCAGCAGTAGCCATGCATAGCTTGGAAACAAGAATAGAGCAAGATTCTCAGCAAGAGCTGAGGGCACTGGCTCCAGGGCTGATGGCAACAAGCAGGTCCTCGGAGTACATGATGCACAACCTCAACAGAGTATTGACTCACTTGATGGAGGAGGAAGAGATGAATTGGGGCTGCATTGTGGCCTTGTTTGCCTTTGTGGGCGCTCTGGCAGCAGAGGTTGATGTGTTGACACATAGCACTGAGGACCAAGAGCCCCTGGCACAAGCCATCGCACACTTCCTAAGGACTGAATGCTGGATGCAGGAGTGAGGTTCGTGGGCAAACTTTCTAGACCATGATCAAAATCATACTGTGGAGCCGCTGTGTCAGGGAGCACTTAGCACCCTGATGAAGAGTTGAGCTTTGATTGCTGTAGTGACTACAGTGCTCTTCCTCTTCTAGGCCTTGACAGAAGGTGGGCAGTAGGTGCGTGTTTTCATGATTGACCAAAGTGCAATCCCCTTTGTCCCTAGTAATGATTATTTGTTTGATTCCTGTGAAATGTCCTCATAATGCAAGAAGGTTCACTGAAGGCCACGGATGATGTGCTGGTAACCTCTTCCTGTGGTCCAAACGTTTGTCTCTACGTATAATAAAGCTACAAGACACAGAAGAATGAAGAACAGTTGCGTGATGGTTCGGCTGGGAAAGCCAAAAGGGGGTGGGGGATGTAGGGGATCTTATACAAAAACAATCTTGTGATTAATTTGAATAATGTCAGATTATACTAATATGAATTATATTAACTTAGAATCATTAATCAGAATGGCTGTAGAAACAATCAATTATTATTATCAAGTGATTGCATCATTATTATTGAGTGATTATAGGAATCATTTAATCAGAAATCACTGTTTAAAACATTTAATGACGTCTATAACCCAAGTGTTCATTCCTTATGTTTAAGAGAGATGCAGGCTCATCTTCCCTAGCAGAGACAGCCGATAACTCACTGTCACCAGCACCCTAGGGAAGTATCAAGTTCCCCATTCTCAGAAATGGCTGTATGGTAGAACAATAGATTTAGGTTAGAGAAGTGATATTTTAGGCCAAAAGTACCTAAGATCAGCAGAAAGTAATCAGGGCAGGATGAGCTCATTCTAAAAGCTTGTAGGTGAGTTACAGAAAATAATGGTGGCAAACAATACTGAAAATTGTTATATCCAATCAGAAAAATGGTGTGATTCATTAGTAACCAATCATAAGAGAATAATGGCTATATAAACTGGCAAAACTGTTTGAAATCACCTTTTTGGTCAACTGCTATGTGTCCTGTTGCTGAATCTTTTCTTGGACTGATTAAATACTTTATTACTTTGAATTTTGAGTCTAAGCATCATACTTTTTAGAAATTGTTTTTTTCTTAATAACATTTTTTACCATTACACTCTCACAGTCCCCTGACCTAAACATCACTGAAAATCTGTGGAAAGACCTCAAAAGAGCAGTGGAATGCAAGATTGCTCAAGAATCTTGCAGAATTAGAAGCCTTTTGCATGGACAAATGGACAAAAATCCCCACTGCATAAGAACTGAAAGACTCTTAGCTGGCTACAAAAAGTGTTTACAGGCTGTGGTACTTGCCAAAGGAGATACTGACCATGTCAACTAAGTACTGACCATGTCAAGTGCCCAAACTTGTGCTTCATGCCCATTTAATTTTTTTGGTACTTCGAACCTGTAAATGATGGAAATAAAAATGTAATCTTGCTTAAAATATTAAATATATGTATAATCTTCATGGCTTTTGGTGATCATCTTCTGCTTACTTAACTATTCACAGTAAAAGACATTTTAAGTAAGGGTGCCAAGATTTTGCATGTCACTGTTTATTTCATATATCAGTTTAACAATGAAAAAGGAGAACAGGAAGAATCCTAACAAAAACAACAGAGTTCCAAGTATAAAAATAATAAAAGAAATTATAAAGAAAAATCCTAACAATTCCAATAGGGATTTTTCTACACTTTTGCATCCTAGTAATGATGCTTCTGGAAAGCAAAACCTAAGTAATAATGAACACTCAATTTGTGTTTGTGCCTCCTTTATTAATTTTATCCTAAAGGTGAACAGCCTTAATGCCCAAAGCTGTTTAGTATTAAATTTTGATCTGTACATATGGAACCTTCTAGGACTTTCACCAAAGCTGTATCAAAATTGAGCCAAAAGAAGATTTCATGGATCCTCATGTCAAGGAAGTATTTGTGCAATCCTGTAAAATATACTAATGTGTATTTACTTTGCACTTGCTGGATTTTGAACTCCAATGGAATATATAAACAGAAAACTTGGTAAGCAACTTATCTTTCTGATTTGTTAACCAATAATCTCTATCTAAGAGTGAATATTGTTTGTTTAATTTATTGTATGGTTACTACATTGTTCACTGCACTGTGGACTACCAGTATATTAAATAAAAACAAAAGGCAAAAACATTAGCCTAAGCTGAAACTAATATTGTGTCCAATTCCACTGAAAGGAAAATACACTGCAATACATTGCTACACACTGAAGACATTTAAGCTTCTTCTGTTACGTTGTTTGCTTAAGTCTTTGTTGCCCTTATATGACAGTCACAACAGAAAACAATGAAACTTTAGATGGTAAGATTATAAAATGATTATAGTTCAATTTTTAGCATGCATCTCAAAACAGAGTTGATTTACTGGTTTATAAAATTGGTGAATTAGTTGGAGGGAAAATGCAATATTGAAAGCCATTAAATCTCACTGTTGTCTCCAAATTAACATTGGGTAAGAGAAAAACGAAGAGAGAGGAGTTTGAAGATGGACAAGAAATTCATGAGTGATATGTCTTTTTCCTTTGGTCAGTGTTTATCTGAACACTGTGATTACAAAAAGCTGCTTCATCTCACTCTTTGTAAATGTGACTGAGATGTTCGATAAGTCCCTCTAGCTCTGGGTTGCCCCCTAATTCTGAAATCAGCCTGTATGCCTCCTTTTCTAGCTCATGCAGCTTCTGCCTGGTGTAAGCAAAGGAGCCCACCTTCTCCAAATAATCAACACAATAACGCTTGACATCTTCATCCTCAGTGCGCTGGCGTAGAATGTTCTGCACCTGTGTGCTATGGGGCTGTGTACGGATGGCATGGATGGTGGGAAAGGAGAATTTTCCCTCAGTAAGGTCTTCACAGAAGCTCTTGTTTGCACCATAGTCACGTGAGCAGAGGTTGGCATAGTCATCGCGTATCTGGAACAAGAGCCCGAGTGTGTCTAGTAGGGGCTTGAGGTCATGACTCCATTCAGAGAAGAGCTGCATGAGGCCCACTGCCAGGCCAAATAATCCACCAGTCTTGCGCAATACCATGCCTCGGTACTCTGCTTCACTTGGGCAAGTGTATGTGTCACGCCAATGGATGTCCAGGCCCTGGCCACGGTGCAGCTCCAATAGCTGGCGAGTGAACACATGTACTGCCTCAGGGTGTTCCAGAGTCAGCACCTTCTCTAGGCCCAGGAAATAGACATAGTTTGCAGAGTTTATAACGGATGGCACACCGTAGATGCTGTGAGCTACAGGGAAACCACGCCGCAACTTGGAGCTGTCCTCAATGTCATCAATCAAGAGACTGGCATTGTGCAGCATTTCTGTTACCTCAATGATCACCTGCAAGAGAAAATAAACAAACTAGTACTTTGTTTCATCAATCTGATATCTTTGATATTTAATATGATTTGACAAACACACATGTGCATATTGTTAACATTGCTGTAAATGGCTTTTGTTAATAACCAGTAATAAACAACAGATAAGACCATTAAATAAAAAGGAAAACATTAAAATAGAACTGATTAATGGAATTTGGAAAGTGGAAATTTATGTACCCAGGCTGCATTCAAAGCATTAATTCACAATAGTGAGGGACAAGATGCTCATGTCACTTGTATTTTGCACCATCGATGCAGTGTTTGGCTCCGAGTGTTTAGGAGAAAGTGTAGTGGCCAAAATGTAGCCACTGGAATGATGTAATTTTCCACCATGGCACATTCAACAAATGAAGGGGAAAAAAAGGATGCCTCCATGTTAATCTTTTGTTAGCCAGAAGCTAGCCAGCTAGCTGTGACTAGTGATGTATATTTCCTCCTCAAACAGCATAATCTATAGTCACTGTTCAAGTGAATGTTATTGCTGACTGATCTAAAAACTTGCATATGCATTCATCAGTCACTATAACCACCTGCTTATTTATGCAGTTATTCAATCAGCCAATCATGTGGCAGCAGCACAATGCAGAAAAGCATAAAACTACAGGGCAAGAGCTTCACATCAAACATCAGAATGGGAAAAATGTAATCTCTGACTTCAACCATGGTATGGTTGCTGGTACCAGACGAGCTGGTTTGAGTATTTAAAAAAACTACTGATCTCCTGTGCTTTTCACACAACAACAGTCTCTGGAATTTACACAGAATGGTGCAAAAAAAAAAAGCATATGCAGGCTAAAACACCTTGTTGATGAGAGAGATCAGAAGAGAATGACCAGACTGGTTGAGCTGACAGGAAGTCTATAGTCACTCAAATAAGCACTCTACAACCATTCTGAGCAGAAAAGGTCTTAGAACGCACAATGCATCAAACCATTTCCGCCCACAAAACTGTTGCTCATTCAATTTCTTTTGTTTTTAAAAACTATTATGTGTAAACTATAGAGACTGTTCTGTTTGAAAATCTCAGGAGATCAGCATTTTCTGAAATGCTGGATCTCAAAGATGGACTCAAACCAGTCCATCTGGTGCGGACATCCATGCCATAGTCAAAATCACAGATTTAACTTTTATTTATTCAGTTTTATGTTAACATTCTTACATTCTTCACCTGTATCTGCATGATTTTTTGTATTGCACTGCTGCCACATGATTGGCTGATTAGATACCTATGCCCAAAGGAGCATCGCTCCTCTCTAATTCACATTTCAAACAAGTTTGTTCTCCTCAGTGATGCACCTGCTGAGAAACCTGAAAGAGCTCTGGTTATAGGAGACTCTATAAAGGCAAATTAAATTGGCTAGGTCTTTAGGGACCCCAGCAGCTTTAGTTAGGTGTATACCGTGAGTCTGGGAGCCAGACATAGCAGGTAATCTTAGGGTCATATACAAGCATAGATTTTTGTTATATAGTTACAGGAGCTAATAATATATGCCTTTATCAGTCAGAGACTACTAAGTGTAACTTTGTATAGGTGTGTAAATTAGTCAAATTAGTGTTTGAAGCCATAATAAGCTCTGGCACCATTCCAATGCGGAATGTTGAAGTGGTGCCCATCCCAATGCGGCGTGAAGATGTAGCTTACAGCAGGTTATGGTCGCTGAACTTCTGGCTGTCCAGGTGGTGCGCCGAAAACAATGTGGGCTTTATAGATAAATGGAGTACTTTTGGAAGGCAAGGTTGGCCTGTTAGGGTAGGACAGAATCTATCTCACTCGGGAAGGCGATGCTCTCATTTCTTGTAGCATAGTTCATAGTTCCACTATATTGAGACTGCCTGTTCCCCAAACTAAACAAAAATGTAGAAATGATCAGACAGTTTGTTTCAGTAACCTAATTAACAAATCTAGATCATACTGAATGTACAGCCAGAATCTTTGATCTAATGCTAGGACTGTGAAATGTTAGCTCTCTTACATCTAAAGTGCTTATTGTTAATGAAATTATTACTGACCAGGAGTTTAATGTATTGTGTTTAACAGAAACATGGATTAAACCAAATGAATATGTAACATTAAATGAAGCTAGACCTCCCAAATATAGTTATATATTCCAGTCTCATCTAACTGGCAGAGGAGGTGGTGTTGCAGTTAATTATAACTCCACAACATCCCTTTTCCTCTCATATCGCTAATTTGTCAATTTCTCCTCTTCAACATCAGAAGGATTTGTCCAATTCTTTCCACACAAGCCACTCAGGTACTTGTTCAGTCCCCTGTCATCTCAAGATTAGACTATTGTAACTCACTCCTGGTATGTCTGCCTCTGAGAATCATTCAATCTCTGAAATTGTCCCAGAATGCAGCTGCATGACTCGCTTTCAACCTTCAAGGTCTCCCACACCACCCCATTGCTTCCTGTAGCTTCCAACATCAGATTCAAAACATTGACGCTTACCTACAAAACCAAAACGGACCAGCATCCTCCTACCCCTAAAGCACTTATCAAACCCCACATGGCACCGTGCTCCCTCTGATCCTCCAGCACTGCTTGAATGGTCCCACCATCTCTCAAGGTACATTGAAGACATGCATCTAGACTCTTCTCTGTTTTGACACCTAGGTAGAAATGAATGAACTTCCCCTAGCTGTCCAAACAGCTGAGTCAATGGGGGTCTTTGAACAATGACTAAAGAGCTTCCAGTTTCATAAGTACTTGGATTATCCCTTTCAATATTTCTTCTTATATTTAAAAAAAACTTTGTACATGCTTTCTTACAGTAGTACCTGCGAACAGTTTTTAAGACTGATGGTATTCTTAGCCTGGGTCCTAGTGAACCAGTATCAGAATGTATTTACCGATAGAGACTCCAAAGCACTTATAAACGTCACTCTGTAGAAGGGCGTCTGCCAAATGCCATAGATGAAAATGTTTTATCAATCTCCCAGAATTATCAAATTTGATCGGACCACCATCAGACCCCACAGAACTTGACCAGGCAACTAAATGCTTTGAGTCAATGTCTTGCTATATTCTAAATAATGTAGCTCCACTTAAAAGAAAAACAATTAGAGAGAAAAAATTAGCACTCTGGTATAACATCATAACAGGCCACTTGGAAATTAGAAGGTTGTAGCGAGCGAGCTCACCAGGACGAGACAAATACCATGCCAGAGACAGGGGATGCGGTGAGAAACCAACGTACATGTTTTATTTTTAACTCAGAAAAAAGACAAAAATAACAGAAAAACTCATGGAACAACTCAAACGGTATCGTGAGGAAGTGGAGTGTTTCCGGTGCTCGGGGAATGGTGCAAGGTGATATCTCTTCACGTCAAGGGGAAAAGCGGCATCGCACGGGGAACGAAAAACTGAAGTGCCTCGGCTTGCCAGCCAGATAATCCGCTCTACGTCAGAATCTGCAGAGAACACACACAACAAAGCACGGGAGAGCTTCAGAGGTGGGGTCTGAGCGTCATCACTCACCCTCGTGTGCTGCCGCTTCCTCTTTATAGCTCGTCACCGCGGTCTGGAGAAAGAATAATCTTTCTCCAGATGTGCCGGATTGGGTAGCCCTGCCTCCCTGAGGTGACGTGTCTCCAGGGTTGCTGGCATTCCCACCTTACGTTTGTTTTGGGAAAATGCATTCCAATTAGCATGAAAGGAGAGCCTCCTGAGCTACAAAAAAGCTCTTCATGCTGCTCGAGCAACGTATTTCTCAACCCTAATAGACCATCCCAAACATTCACACCATCAATATGTAGTAGTAATGACGAAGAATGTTTTTTCAATATCAAAATTTTAAATATTAGGCAAAAAATTCAGACTAAGAATTTAACAATTTAATAACTTTTTTTTAATTTAAGGCAGATCACCAAGCTAAATCCTGTTCTGACACAGCAAGATTTTGGAAAGGTGATTCATGCTTTTATTACAACGCATCAGGACTACTGTAATGCCCTTTATGTTGGGGTTAGTCAGGCTGTCCTTTCCTGCCTTCAGCTGGTACAGAATGCTGCTGCTCGTCTGTTAATTGGGACACAAAGGCATATAAATGTCTTAATGGCCTTGCTCCACCTTACCTCTCTGATTTGCTTCAGCTTCATGTTCTCTCTCGGTCCCTAAGGTCTGCTGATCACCTGACCTTGGTGGTTCCGAAAACTAGGCTGAAGCTTAGAGAGGATAGAGCTTTTTCTATCATGGCTCCTAAGCTTTGGAGTAAGTTGCCTTTAGATGCTAGGCTGGCTCCATCTCTTCCTGTTTTTAAATCTTGTGTTAAAACATATTTGTTTTCTTTATCTTTTACCTCAACGTGAGTTGTACGTCTTTTTGGGCTGTTGTTTTACATGTGTTTGTATTGTATATGTGTGCTTGTAATTTTGAATTTCAACACTATGGCGGCAACTTGGTTGTTTTTAAATTGTTGTTATATAAATAAAGTTGGATTGGATTGGAACTTACCCTGTAGACAAGAATATATCAGATCAGAGATTAAAATGTTTTACCTCCCTTCAAGAGACTGAAGTAATTTCACAAATTTCCTAATTAAAATGATCAACCTATATACTAGATCCCTTACCTACATTTCCACAAATAGCTATCAGAAGCAGTCACACCTATTCTAAAAATAATACATTCTTCCCTTAGAACTACCTATTTAGCTAATCTTTAAATCGGTTTCAGCATTCAACAAATGTCAGCATGTGACATTTGGACATATATTGTCCAAAGTAAAAAAGGGGCACGATTTGTTCATCAAACCTGACCTCAACCTCAGTCAGCTGTCGGACAATAGATAATTTTCCAAAAAAATCCAACCTCCCCTTTATTTCCAAGATCTTATAAAAGGCTGTAGCATAGCAGTTATGCTCATACTTGCATAGGAATAACATTCATGAAATGCATCAGGCAGGATTTAGGCCTCATCATAGCACAGAGACAGTGCTGGTTAAAGTAGTAAATGACCTACTGGCCTCTAATGAGGGTTGTGTCTCCTTGCTTGTGTTATTTGACCTTAGTCCAGCTTTTGACACGATTGATCATACTATTCTCCTTGACATATTAGAAAATCTGTGTAGAAAAATGTGGGAGTTAAAGGAACAGCCCTCTCCTGGTTCAGGTCTTATTTGACTGATCATTATTTTTAATTATCATTATTTTCTTATTAACATTAAGTTTGTTCATGTAAATGGTGATTCCTCTACATATTGTAAGGTACTGTTTGGTGTTCCACAAGCTTCTGTTTTAGGCCCACTGCTATTTTCCTTAAAAATGCTGCTTCTGGGTAATATTATTCATAAACATAGTATTAGCTTCCACTGTTATGATGATGACAGAGTTGTATGTTCTAGCAAACCCAGATGAGACACTGGCTTAATAAACTTCAAGACTGTGTAAAGGACACTAGACAATGGATGCTAAATTCCTTCTACTTAATTTTGATAGGACGGATGTACTTCTATTAGGACCACATGCTTTCTAGCTAGAAGTAAGCTTTATGATTACACAGTAACTGTATGGCCTTTCTGTTTCACCATTTACATTTACGTCATTTGGCAGACACCCTTATCCAGAGCGACTTACATACATCTTATTTTATACATGTGAGCAGTGAAGGTTAAGGTCCTTCACTAACCCTAGGCCCAGCATCCTGGGATTTGAACGCACGACCTTCCGATCACTAGTTCAATGTCTTAATCACTGAGCTACCACAGACCATGTGAAGAAGTAATGTGCAGAAGACCTTGGTGTGATTATTAACTCCAGGCTCTCATTTGAAGCTCATGTAGATAAAATTACTAGGACAGCCTTGTTTCATCTCAGAAATATTGCTAAGATAAAAAAAAAATGATGTCACTGAACAATGCCTTGTTTGGAAGTTCCAATAGGTGCATAAACAAGCTCCAGTTAGTCCAGAATGCAGCTGCACTGTTCTGGCTCGTAATCAAATTCTGCATTTATTATAAAATACTACTACCGACCTAAAAATCACTGAATGGTGTCGTGCCACAGTACCTGAGTGAACTTCTCATCTTTATGATCCGCCACACCTACATAGAACAAATGGTGCAGTATAGTTGTTGGTACATCGAATAATGAAGACTATAGCAGGAGGCAGATCCTTCACTTACTGTATAAAGACCTGGAACAGCCTTCCAATTACACAGCATATCTGGAGGGTTCTCAGGCATAGTGTGTTTGGGTAAACTGGGATGTTTGGATAAAGTAGCTTTTCATGAGCTGTACATGCTCTGACAAAAGCTAACAAAAGACATGCTTTCATGGAGAAGTCCATGTTTTTTTCCCACTTTGCACATTGAATGTGTTGAGATGAGAAATGATGTCATTACAAGTTGCAAATTACCTCTTACAAGGTGCCACAATTACAGCATTAGTTTTGTTAGCAGAACAAGCTAACTTTACTAGGTACTTACACTCAGCGGCACCACCTATATATATTCATATATTTTCATCTATGTAGTTAAACACAGAGATAACATTAATCAGTGAGAAAATTGTTTGATTTACATGGTTACAGGAAAGGCTTCATATAAGCTATTCACAAATTAGCAGCAGCAGCTTACTGAACTAGCTACAAACATTCCAGAGACACCAATAATCTCTGCACAGGATGTACACAGTTCTTAACCATTAAGTGACAATGAGCATACCTAATAATCTGCTCTCTCTTTAACGCTCTCTTTCTGTGTGCCGAGCCGAAAATACTCCTTCTGAGATACCAGTGATCCTGACACATCCTGATTTCCTACTCTGGTTGGAGTTATCTTCAATTGGAAACCATTCACTCCTGCTGAGGATCGCCATATAACAGCTTAAACATATACTTAGAAACTGTGAAGATGGCATTGGACTGTTAGTGACACAAGTGGTTCTGCTACAATGGCTTAGGCCTACAAGTAGTATAACTTCAGTGCAAGATTCATGGAAATTGAAGTCTCCATCGATGAGTTAATTGATAACTTCAATATAGACTTCATGTTAAAACTATAGTGAGTTGCGTGCAACACAACTGTACATTTTTGACCATATAGCACAGATATAGATGGGACTTAGTTCGAATCATACTATCAGGGGTCACCCAAATGAGGACGGGTTTCCTTTTGAGTCTGGTTCCTCTCAAGGTTTCTTCCTCATGTCCACTCATGGAGTTTTTCCTTGACACGGTCACCACTGGCTTGCTGGCTTTCATTAGGGAAATACATATTTATCAGTAGCGTCTCTGGCAGAGAAAACCTGGTTGAGCACAATAAACTCTCTATGGGCAGCATCCAACATGTCAATGAAACTACACACAAACCTACTTGCTCAATGAATCCAAACACAAATGAACTTCATCAGTGAAATCACAAATACACACATTAACGTAACAGGCACAGGAATGAAATGAAATGAAATGGAGACAGGGAAATGACCATCAGCATTTAGTCACATAACTGATATTACATTGTTATACAGCATCTCATTACAAATCCAAAATCATCAAGCAATATATGCGTTGTGTAAATGTAACAATGTGGTCTACAAATTTAATAAAACACACAAAGTCGCATTTCAGAACAGGGAAACTGACTGCTTTCTGGGCCTTAACCTGCAGTTTTAACATGCAGGGGTGGTTTTATGGGGTGGCATGTGGTGGAAAAAGGGGTGAAAATTCCATTTTTTGGCATCTGGTAAAAAGGGATAAAGAAAGGCAAATTTGAACTTCAAATTGAACATTATATACTTAGGCATGTTATCTGTGTTTAAGTTGGCTATTAGCTGATGGTAGGCATCTACTGCCTTCAGAGCAATTGCAATGTTAACTAGCAATGGCGTGCGAGGTGCAGTGATGCTTACGTTGCCTTTAACATGTGTTTTGAAGCCCCAGAAGGCAAATATTTCATTAAATTATTTAGATGATATACAGTCATGGCCAAAATTGTTGGCACCCCTGAAATTTTTCCAGAAAACCAAGTATTTCTCACAGAAAAGTATT
>JAQQZU010000038.1:21140670-21168068 GCA_030068025.1 Parauchenoglanis punctatus | reverse complement strand
CCAAGCAATTTTTTCCGGCCCAACTAACAGATCTTCAAACCGCTTGTCACTCATAACATGTCTGATCTGGGGGCCAAAAAAATGCCCTCTTTGATCTTGGCATCAGTTATTCTTGGGAACATCTGTCTTAAAAAATGAAAACTTTCGCCTTCCTTGTTCAGTGCTTTCACGAAATTCTTCATGATTCTTCATGACAAGTGATTCATACTTTCTTCACAAGAGCAGTCATCCAACGTCTCTGAGGCGCAAATGTATATTCGCCACAGATCTAGCAGAAGCAGAATGTATCGCGGCTGTTACGACATTGACGAGACATATTACCCAACACCAAAACGTCTACAACATCAAGCTTACTTACTGTTATATTGCTACAGATACTATACTTTGCTATACTGATACTATACATACACACTGACTATCTATATTAACCAAAAGAGCAGGATCGGTGCATGCAAGCCACCTTTATAGCATGTTGAGACAGCGTCAAGCTCGTTCAGACCTGCCCAGGCATGCCCAGGATGTCAGCTTCCATAGAACAGCTTCCAACCTGGCCTGATTCCATGCCTGGACATGCCCAGGTCACTTATGGGAGCGAAAATGTTTGGATACAAATATAAGAATAAATCATGACAAAACTGAAGATTTCTCTCAAACAGTTGGGTAAATTTTGATGTGTGATGTGTGATCACATGTGTGATGTTTGATATTGGTGATCAGCCCCCAAAAATCTAAGAAACACCCAACAGTGTTCAAGAATCAAAAAATTTGTTGTGCAGTGAAATTAATAAACCAACAGAAATAATAATTATCAACCGAGAGAGTCCATTGCTAAAGCAACATCCACCCCCCTCAACCAGTGGCATTACCATTATTTAACTAAAATGATTACTGTTCTAGCTGTCAATTTTATAAAATTAAAAAAGAGAACTGGGAAATTTCACAGACTGAGTCGTGATGCGCATGCAGTCAGCCATTTATTGACAGAATAACATCTGGGCTGACCTGCCTCTATTGTTTGTCAATTTTCATTGTCACCACTGTCTTCGCTGTTTTACATTATTGGCTTATTGTTCATTTTTGTCATTACCCACCATTTGCCATATAGTCATGTCCATATGATGAACTTTCTTGTTTTAGAGTGCAGGGAAAGGCCTACCAGCATTTTAAGAGCAACAAATGTTTAAAATGCTCAATGTGAAATAATCGGTCCATATGCTTTTCATATTCACCCTTTGTCTGTATAAATTTTGTCTGGAATCAAGAAATTTAAACATTCATTCTAGTTGTTAAAATATCATTTATTGATTAAAACTTTGTGTTACAACTCTGTAAACAGTTTTACTCACCACCGTTCAACTTCCTGGTTCCCTGGGGAAATCACACAGCCTGTTTTGCATAGTACTACTGCCTGGAAGCATAGTACCACTACCTGGAAGTAGGGGTGTTTCCATTGACAGTAAAAAAGAGTGGACAAAGCCACACCATAGTTTGAATGGAAGGCAGTGAAACCAGATTAGGGCTACTTCCTAGTGGGCCTCTCACTGACCTTTTGTACTGTTCACCAAAATGCTGAATTTTGATTACATAAGGCAACATAAAGCAACACCCTATGGTCTAAAGATATAAAGTCTATGGTAGCAAAAATTGTTAGTAGTGAACATTAAAGAACTGTGTTAGCTCTATCAAACTCAACCTATATTTCAATATTTGTCTTGTTGAATGATGATTATTCCATGAACATAGTGCTGAAACATCACTGATGGCTGAATAAGTTTCTCAGATTTCCCCGAGAGCTCCTTATCCCTACAGTATGGTTGTGCATTTGGATGTTGCAGGTTCTTGACACCATTTTAGCATAGTAAATAAAAATGTTAATTACATGGCCATAAAGTGAACTTACAGTGGTCATACAGTATTGTAAAGAGAAAGAACGATTCCATAGTAAATTTATTTGATGTCAACAAAGCAGAAAATAAGTGGAAGTCAAAGGAAGGTCTAAACCATGTAGACTGGGGTGTTTTATGTAAATTACAAATATCTGAATTTTGTCTACGCTAAGGGGTCTGGGTTAAAGAAAAATGTTGTGTATGTTTTAGGAATGTGCAAAAATATTTTATTGTCAATTAACCATTTTTATTCATCTGATTGATATCATTCTGTAATGCTTATTACTTGATCTTTTAGGTTAATATGCATTTTTTGGGTGAACAGTTATCTAGGTTGATCTCCACTATGATTAAACAGAGCCATATCGGTGGCAATTACTAAAGGCAATTACCTCTCCTCCCCCTTTAGATTTTGCTGTTAGTTAACTTTTAATGTTTTAATTTTTAGTTAACTTTTAGTCTCAGTTAATTTTTAATGTAGCAACTTCCATAGAAGAAACCTCACAGTATTCATCATGGCTAATGTGAGCTCCCTACTATTGCCTTCCCACATAAAAGCCAACATGTGCAAAAACTTTAGATTCCGTAAGCTTGACAGAAATTTTTTTACATCCCTCCAAATTGGGTTGAGGACTGAAACTCCATTCCAAATTAGAATTGATTCCAAAATGCCAAGTACCGGGTTAAAAAAATTAATTTATATATAAAAGTGGTCTCTTCATTTATTTTTTCATTATTTCATTTTCATTGCACTTGTTGACATTTTCACGTTTGAAAAAAAAACCCTTTTCAATGATGGTATGCAGTCAAAATGTTTTATAGGTCCACTGTGTTGGATTTAGGGGGAGGTATTAACAGAAATGGAATATGATATGTATGTATCAAACATACTAAATACGTTTTTATTGGTGCATAATTACCTGTAACTATGAATCATTGTTTTTTCATAAGCTTAGAATGAGTCCTTTATATATACATAGGGAACGTGTCTAGGGAGCCATGCTGTGCCACTACAGAAACTCAGAACGGACAATCCTTGAGAGTTTTAACAAGTGGCAGCATGGATCTAGAAAGAAGCACTGGAAATGGAAGGATGAAAAAGAAGAAGAAATTAAGACAAGGGAATAAGTAATCAGTGTTTGCTGGTTCTGGCTATCAAGTTAGAGAACCCAAATTTGTAAAAATGAAGGCTCATACTTATTATTTAGGATAGAAAAAGCAATGGAGTGTGAAAGTAAGTACTTGGAAGTATGGTACGGATACGGTATGGATGCCTGAAACTATTCTGTGGACATTCTAAGAACTGCTTGGAAAGGGCAGGTTACAGGAGGGAAATTCAGTTGGTTGAATCCTACATAGTACATACCTTTAATTAAACTTGTAAACTGTCAAATGTTATGCTGTCTAAACATTTTAACCCCAAAACATTTTTTTAACCATTTTAGAGTCAAAACAGGGAATTGATTAGCTGTATTGGAATCAATAAAATTCAAATGATACCCAACCCTATCTCCAAATATGGAAACCTGTTATATAGTATTTCATGTGTCATTCCTGTTGAATAGATATCAGATCAGAATCAAAACATATGTGACTCAAATAATTAGCTTGTGAATCGGAATTAAATTGGGGCATCTGTGCCAATACCCAGCCCTAATATATTTGTTTTATATTTGCTTATTTGTTCATCATTAATTAAATTCAATGACATGTAGTTTATTGAATATTTGTGGACTTGGTGTTACCCAGTGGGTGGGGTTACAGCTAGCCTTAGGCTGTATTAGGCTCCATAATGGCCTCCATGGCCTCAGTATGGAAGTGGGTGACAAAAGAGAAGGTAATCTCTGGGTATAGTTTCTCTAGGGTCTTTTTGATATAGCCCAGCAACTTATACTTTTGTGGTTTGAACAGTTTTTATTTAGCTTATTTTTGATAGGTCTCCATTCTGCACTGTAAATGTTTGCATGTTTTAAAAAAAGAAGAAGAAATAAATGAACATTTCTGTTTATCTGGCCTCATCTGGCCTTATCCATCGACTCTGCTGCTGGCTGTCATGCTACAAGAATCATTAAGCAAACCATATGAATCCCATTTTCATGCCTGTCTCATTTTTTAACACAACCACTGTAGATTTGCTAGAAAACAGTGGTTATACAGCAGTGGCTATATGAATTAGAGGCTAGCGGTAGGGTAATGATACAAACCCCAGTGGTAGCCTGCTTACACACCCACATTTAAACAGCATTTTTTTCGCCTCAGCATATAATTTCCTTCAGGCTTTAGTCATTTAAAGACACCTACAATACTGAATTAAAGAAGGTATAGAAAATAAATTTAATTACATGTATTTTCTTTACTTTGAAATTCACTTTGAAAGTGAAAAATTTAATTAGACACTGTCTGGCAGGATCTGAATTTGCTGGATTTTATCGGTCAAATACCTTTTTTGTTGTTTTCTAGTTCCTGTGTCACATTCCTAGCTACTGTTCATTTCTCTTTTCCTTCTTCTGCTTTCTTTTGTCATACTTTTCATGGCAGATTGAGAGTGGATCTGTTTGGAAACAAGTGTATCAAGATCTGGGAATCCCGGTGTTGAACTCTGCTGCAGGTTACAATGTCAAATGTGCCTACAGAAAGTATGTAGTCCAAACCATTTGTTATTATACAACATGAAAAACATCACAGTTTCATAAACTTCAATTAACATGTTTCATTTAACTGACAGTCAAGTTCAGTTTATTTTAAAAACTTTTCTTTGCTTTTTGAGTTAGATTTGTGCATGTTCCACAGGTATCTTTATGGTTTTGAGGACTACTGCACCTCAACGGGGATCACATTCCGCATGGACCTTCCATTTAAAGCAACAGAGAGGCTGAGTTCTGACAGAGATAGCAGTATTGAAGGACCTGCAGATATAACACACAATTTTGAGCCAAAACCTGATCCAGAGATATCACTAATCATGAAAAATATTCTCAAGGTATCAACACTGCATCTCACTTCCTTTCAGCTACAGTGACAGCACAGAAGAAATAGCCCTCTTTAGTGATTGTAAACAAAAAAGAGATCCATATGAAACCTGGTTGCAGAAAGCCCTGAGTAGCCTAGCAGCCTAATAATAATCTAGCTGAAGAATCTATCAAGAATTTTATTTAGCAATTGGATTGACATTAACTAAAATGTTATTATGGATTACAACTAAAAGACAGTGAGTGCTGTTTGGCCAGACTAACACTTTCTAATGGTGTAATGCTAGAAGATTCTTATGGGTTGGTGCCCTATCACTGGCTAAATGATCCTGAGATGTGGCCTAGCCTGTAATGGCTGGACCTTTGTACATCTCTCATAAATTGTGAATATTTATACTAGAGAGGGGTTGAAAGCATTGTCTCTTGATGTTTGTGGGGACGTTCAAGACATAATGTTTTCATGATTACAATGTCTAGGAGGCAGAGATGCTACCCAACCAGATACCAAAACTCATTTGTTAGCTCAATAAAATTAACTCAACAAAGCTAGCTAAACATTTCCGTCATAGGCTATTACTCAGCAGGAATGTTATACAGCCATCTAGCATTAACTAGCTAGTTTCTTGATGTATGCAAGCTATGTAGGTTTGGTAAAACAATACAAGTATGTCATGCAGATGAACAAGCTAAGCATGTTAAAAACTTGGTTAGCATGCCAACTTCCCTGATTTTGTAGTTAGCTGCTTAGCTGCACTGCAAAAATGGAGCTCCACGGACCAATTTTTCCTTCTAATTGCCCACAACCATAACTGTCTTCTGCTGGCTTGGAAAGGTGTCTTAGCAATTCTGTACAATTAAATTGCAAAGTGCAACACATTCATGCCTTGAGTTCTTGAATCGAAGGCAAATGGACTACTTTTAGGTTTTTGAAGTTGTTTCACCTCTGATCTGAAAGGCTTCTTCAGTTCTAAAAGCTGATGGGGAGTCCTAGGTATTTAACTTCTATTGGGCTGTCACCTTGTAGGTGGTCCTGACATGTAGTACCATGTTGTCCTGAAGAGCTGGGTCTCCTATGTTGTGCCATGCACCTGTGGAGTAGATGTTTGGTCTCTCCTATATTCAATTCAGTTAAATTTTATTTGTATAGTGCTTTTAACAACAGACATTGTCATAAAGCAGGTTCACAGAAGTATATACTGTAAGTTCTGAATATAAAGGCTGAGGGAGATTTGAGTGCAAAGCAGTTCATGGTAATTTAAGTCCTATGCCATTGTAGCAGAAACGCTCATGTCAACAGCAGTCCAATGCCATCTTCACAATTCTAGGTGTCTGTTGAGGCAGTGCGTATGGGGCCATTCTCAAAAGGAGCAAGTGGTTTAAAAGTGATGACTCCAACCAGAGGTAGGACATCAGGACGGATCAGGCAGGTCCAGAAAGCAGAATGGTCAGGGTCTCAGTATCTCAGAAGACACAGACATGATGGCACCTTGAGACATAAAGCACCCAGCCACTCCTCTGTTAACAAACCTGAGTGAACCCCTGAGAGTGGGGTGGGGGGGCGACAGCATCCAAAACATCCCAGTTTAAAAAAACACTCTATGCCTGAGAACCCTCCAGATCTGCTCCTTTACCTAATAGAAGCCTATTAACAAAAAGCTTGACTGAACAAATATGTTTTCAGCCTAGACTTAAACACAAAGGCTGTGTCTGAGTCCCAAACATTAAATGGAAGTCTGTTCCCTAACTCAGGGGCTTTGTAAAAGAAAGATCTGCCCTCTGCTGTGGCCTTCACTATTCGAGGTGCCAACAAATAGTCTGTACATTTTTATGTAAGTAGGCATGGGGGGTCCTAAAAAACCAGAATGCTTATGTACTGAGGTGCGAGACCATTCAGTGCTTTACAGTTCAAGAATAGTATATAATCAATGCGAAATTTATTTGGGAGCCAATGCATTGTAGATAAGATAGGCATGATGTGCTTATATCTTCTTGTTCTAGTTAGGACCCACACTGCTGCATTTTGGACTAAATGGAGCTTGTCTAGGCACCTCCTGGAACATCCAGACAGTAAGGCAATACAACAATATAACCTAGGGGTAACAAAAGCATGAACTATTTTTTCTGCGTCATGCAGTCACATCATATTTCTAATCTTAGCAATATTTCTGAGATGAAAGATGGCTGTACTAGTGATATTATCTACATGAGCATCAGGCGACAGATCTGAGTCAATAATCACACCAAGGTCTTTTACTTTTGCACATGGTGAAACAGAAAGGCCATCCAGAGTTACCATGTAATCGGATAACTTGCTTCTAGCTGCATGTGCAATGTACTAGTACTTCTGTATTATCAGAATTAAGTAGAAAGAAGTTAGTAAGCATCCATTGTCTAATGAACTTTACACAGTCCTCAATTTTATTGAGCTGGTGTCTCTCATCTGACTTTGCTGAAACATACAACTGTGCATTCATCAGCATTGCAGTGGAAGCCAATACCATGTTTACGAATAATATTAACCATAGGTAGCATGTATAAAGAAAAAGACAGTGGGCCTAAAACAGAACCTTGTAGAACACCAACCATCACCTAACTATGTGTAGAGAAGTCACCATTTACATCAGCAAACCGATAATCATCTGTTAAGTACGACTTGAACCAGGAGAGGGCCATTCCCTTAACTCCCACAGACTAATCTATCAAGGAGAATAGTATGATCAATGGTATGAAAAGCTGTACTAAAGTCAAGTAACACAAGCAAGGAGACACAACCCTGATCAGAGGCCAGTAGCAGGTCATTTACCACTTTTACTAGTGCTGTCTAAAGTGCTGTTCTATGATGTCTAAATCCTGACTGGGACAGCTGACTGGGGTCAAGATCAGGTTTTTTAATAAGGGGTTTGTTAACTGCTAATTTAAAGAATTTAGCATAGCCAATGCTAAGGGAAGAATTGATTATTTTTAGAATAGGTTCAATTATTTTGTGATCTGTTTGAGGAATCTCAATAGGATCTAATAAGGATAAGGATCTAATAGACACATTGATGGTTTTGATGAGGAAATTAGTGAAATTAGTTTAGTCTCTTGGGGGGGCATTCTAATGGCTGATCTGATATAATTATATTGTTGTCTTCACAGTTGGTTATCAAATTGTCTGGCTTTAAATTCATAGTTTGTATTTTTTGCATGATATTGTCAATCTTGTCATTGAAAGAATTCATGAAGTCATTGCTACTACATTGATGGTATGGATGTTTCTGTGGCGGTCTTATTCCAAGTTAATTTTGCCCCAGTATTACATAAGAATCTAGGATTATTTTTATAATCTTCTATTGGAGTGGAGAAATACGTTGATTGATCATCACTAAGAGATTTCTAATAGTTCAGGAGGCTCTCCTTCCATGCTAATTTGAATACTATCAATTTTGTTTGAGGCCACTTACGTTCTAATTTCTGAGTGGTCTGTTTTAGGGTGCATGTGTCGTCATTATACCAATGTGCAAATTTTTTTCTCTCTAATTATTTTCTTTTTAAGTGGGGCCACATTATCTAGTGTATAGCGAAATGTTGAGTCTAAGTATTTAGTTGCCCAATTGAGTTCTGTGGAGTCTGATGGTGATCCAATCAAGTTTGATAGTTCAGGGAGATCATTGATAAAAAAAACTCTGTGCATGAGCTGACATGAATGTTCGTTTGTCATGATAGCGTGGCAGGATGCATATATCATAAATATATATTATAATGTGGTTTCAGACTGTGGAACTTTCATCTGTATTTTGTATACTTAATCTAAAAGTTAATATTAAATCAAGGGTGTGAACACCATCATGAGTGGGTCCTATTATGTTCTGATTAACCCCTACTGAATCTAGAATGGACACAAACACTGTTCTCAGGGGATCTTCTGGGTCTTCGAAATGAATATTAAAGTTTCCAACAATTAATGCTTTGTCTAAAGAGAAAACCAGGTTTGAGATGAAATCTGAAAATTCACAAAGGAATTTAGAATATGGCCCCTGGGGGTCTGTAAATAATAATTAGCGGAAACAACAAGACAAGACTTATTTTTAGTGGCTACATATGTTAGTTAGTATTAGCATAGTATAGTATAGAGTATATAGTTAGTATACAGCTAATATAGTATAACATCTGTTATGTTAGTATAGAGAACCTCAAACACATTGAATTTTTGTTCAGGTTTTTGTGTGATGTCTATTATTATATATGCATTATATGGCTATATATTAGTTAAACACTCCTCCTTGCATTGTATAGCATGCACAGCTTGTGCCTAGGTGTTTTTCCTTGGGATGAACCAGTTTTTGTATGAGTGTGTTGATTGGTCTGAAGTGCACCAGGATGTTATGCTTGGAAAAGAATCTTCTAAGTTTCTCAGACAATCTTGCCACATATGGGACAACAATTTTGTTCCACCTGTTGTTCTTTTCGTCATTGGTTGATGTCTGAGGTTCTTTTCCATGTCTCTTCGCTGACTTTGATGTGTGTGTTCCTTTTCTTTTCCATCTGCCTTGGAGGGAACACTCTCTGCCCCGTGGTGCAAGGTCCTGATAACCCCAAGTTTGTGTTCCAGTGGGTGGAGGGAGTCAAAGAGTAGGTACATATCTGTGTGTAGGGGTTTCTAGTAAACATCAATGTTGAGGCTTATGTCCTCCTCAATGAGCAGTGCACAATCCAGGAATGGTAACCTATTTTTTGGTATCCTCCCTGGTGAACTTGATGTTTGTGTCCACTGACTTGATATGTTCAGTAAAAGCCTCTACATCTTGGGTTTTGATTTTGACCCAGGTGTCATCTACATACCTAAACCAGTGGCTAGGTGTTGTTCCTCTGAAAGAGCTCAGGGCATTGTTTTCTACTTCCTCCATATAGAGCTTGGCTACAATGGGTGAAGCTGGGGAACCCATTGCACATCCGTGCTTTGCCTCTAGAAAGCCTTGTTGTACTTAAAATAGGTGGTGGTAAAGTAGAGGTCTAGCAAGGTCGTGCTGTCTTGCTGTAGTCATTTCCTGACAGTCTTCGCTGCCTTGACTGTTGATATACAAGTGAGGTGACATCAAAAGACACTACGGGTTCATCCAGGGACAGTTTAAGTTTCCGGACCTTGTTGGTGAAATCCGTGGAGTTTTGGATGTGATGAGGAATGTTTCCCACAAACAGCTCTAAGATGGTGGCAAGGTGTTTTGCAATGTTGTAGGCAAGTTAGTTTATGCGACTGATAATGGGTCTGAATGGAGATCCTTCTTTGTGTATCTTCGGAAGTCCTATGCAGCTATGCAGGGTATAGCATCTCCAGGGTAAAGGCGGTAGTATGCTGAGAGGTCAATGGTTTTCCCTTTCTAGTTGTTGCAGGCAGCTTATAACCTTCTTTTTGTAGCTGTTCGTGGGATCTTGCCTCAAAACTTGTAAGCATTACTTTCACTGTGGGAACACCCAGACTGTCTGGTCCAAAACAGGAAGACGCTACATCCACAGACAGCCAGGATAAGTGGGTGAAGAACACGTACAGTTGGGGACTTCACCAAAACAGAAATGGATGTGTCTAGCCAAAAGGCTCAACTTTGCCATATCTCCACAACAGCTGCCATAGTGGACCTCATCACAGCTGCAGAAACGGCAATAAGAATGAACATTCTGGCACAGTATGAAGCAGACCAAATTAGGATGAAGGTATCAGCAGCCCTCTAAAGTGCAGAAATACCTCCTTCCAACCTCACCATCCAGGAAAGGAAGGTTATTACATACCTTAGCAAAGACAGAAGTATCACCATGCTGCCAGCCGACATGGGGAGGTGCACTGTCATTCTCAATGCAGCTGATTACCACACTAAAATAAGCTACACCCCTCAGTGACACTTACAAGGGTCTTGAAGTGAGACCTCACAAGCAGCTACGAGAAGAAGTTTATAAACTGCCTACAACAAGTAAAAAGGCAAAAAGCCATCAGCCATTGACTCAAAATCTTAAAATGCATCACCCACTGTAGAGACCTATAAATATGTTTAAAAAAAGAAAAGTTGATGGCTAAGGGCATGTATTTTTAAGCAGATATAATTCAACATGAGATCATCTTAAATATATTTCTTAACATTATATATTTTCAATATTTGACAAAAAGAAAGATATTTAAAAAAAAACCTTTAATCAGTATGTTATCACTTCATAGTTCATACAGTTGAATAGTTGTTATCCCTTTTTTTCATATGTCCTATTCTATTTTCAGAGCCCAGGTTATTGATGTTAATTGTTAAAAATTTAATAAAAGACTCACAAATTAAAACCATATTATTTCAAGTGGAATTTTGCAAATATGTGTTTGTAAAATTACTTTTAGGAGGAGAAATCAGAAGAAGCAGGACTTTTTAGGAACAAAGTGAATATCAGAAGCCCGAAGGAAGAAGACAGAGTCTATAGTGATGTCGAAGACCACTGTATTGATAAAGAGCCCCACAAACTCAAAACTAAAGAAGGGACAGAAGATCCATGCACAGAGAATGTGAAAATGGAACCATGTAAGGACCAGAACAAGGAACTGTTACGGTATGTGTAACTTGCAACACCAGGCTAGACTGTGATTGTCAGCACTGTGGATTATATTACAAATGCAAAGATTAACACAGGTTTAAAAATTTTCTGGAAAATACACAGATATAAAAATGTACACTACTGTGAAAGAATGCTACTAGACTCTTTCCAAATCAGTTAAATAACATAGGCCATTATTCAATGAAAAAAAGCACGCCAGAGAGTAAGATGCAGAAAGATGCTGTGGTTGTTAATAAATATATTGGAGCACAGTCACCTTTTTATGTAAAAACACTTGTCAGGTCTGAAAGCATTAAGTTAAAGTGTCCTGTATGTTGCTAAAATTAGTGCTTCTGTACCACAGAATGAAAAACCAGTTTTAAGGACCAGTTGTGTCATTACTCAGTGATGTAAATTTCATATTCCACCATGCAATCAATCAGTTTCACTTAACATGCCAATATAGGTTGCAAAATTTATTTTCACCAGAGGTTTGCCATGCAAAAGCATTGCTGGCATAGAATTTTATTGAAATTAGTCACAGTTTGCTGACAGAAAGATAATTGATTCTGGTGTAATGGTGAAGGAGAAGCTATTCTCCTTTTCTTTTTGAGACTGTCAACACTAATCCGGTCTAATACCTAACAATTCACCATCTCCTGAACTTTCTCAGAGAAATAAGGAACTGACATTGACCAACTTATATCGTGGGTCTTTTGAAACTTTTTGTCTCTTGCTTGCACTTATTTTTCAAAATGCAGGGGACATTCTGTCAGATGTTATATCTGTCAGATGTTTCTCTGTTTTGCAATGATTTTCTTCTCTCAACTGCCTCACTTTTATCTCCAACCTTGTAGAGAATATTAGTATCCATATGCTGGTTTGTTGTCTTCAGCAAGTGTGTTCACACACTTACCTCTTTTTGTTTTGAAGTCTGAAATAATGCAGCTGACTTAGCTGAATGCAGCTGACTTGCAACTGTCTTAGTCATGTATACAGGCATGTATTGAGAATTTATGTTGGGCATGTTGGTTCTCTATTAGAGTTTATTGGTGCTGATATTGCACTACAGGATATTTAAGTGAAGAAATGAATGCTGTTTGTTTTGAAGCTGCTTGCGTAGATGTCCCCCTTTAGTCCCCTTCTTTGCTATAACTGTCTCAGGTTTTATTTTCATGTGGAAAATTATCAGAAAATTCCAGTTTAAGCACCATGAGATGATAATCTAATCAACCAACTTTTTATTTGATTTTGAAAGCTCCGAAACCAGGGTCCTGCCTAATACCTTCTAACTCGTCGCTGCTAGGGTGTGGAACAACTAGGTGTGTGTGTGTTTTGATAGGGGGGTTGGGTGTGTGGATGTGTGTGGCAGCAGTTAGCACAGGGACAGCAGTTCATTGCAGTACTGTCTTCCTTGGCTAACTTTTCTTGTGCTATCTAATGTGATTGTGAAATGCCATATGTTTTTGCCCCACTATGCTAAAACTATATGTTTTTTAAAAAATGTCTACTTGCAAGGTTGCTGCCTTGCTTAGCCTGCAGTACCAAGATAAACAGCTGTGCCTCAGATCCATTACCTGAGTGTTATTCTTCACAATTTCTGAACATATTGTTAACATCACATACATTATTAATATTATTCTTCATACATTATTGGTCATACATTGTTATTATGATTTTCTTTTGGCAGTACTCTCATATATATGAGTATTTTCCATAAAGTAATCCTTTAGAATAACACTTACTACTAATAATAAATATATAGACATAATTTACATAAATGTGAAATTATAATAAATGTTACCAAAAGCCATTTGACTGAAGTAACCCAACAGAAATTAAAATCCTGTTACAGATTAGCAGAACAATTCAAAACACCACAAATCAGCTCAACTAGACTTTAGATTAATGAGAAAGAGGTAAACAGCAAACTTTGCACACCTCCTTATAACATTAGCCTGATGTGATTTTCAAGCTTCATGTGGACAACCAGGCAACAAACCGGTCCTCAGTTACAGCTGTTTTAATTAATCAAGCTCTGCCCTCTTGTTTTTGCAGTTCTTAATGTTTTTGATCATTCTTGAATATTAGACTCTGCTGAGCAACTTGACCCCAATTTTGGACAACATAGGACAAAGAAATCCCAGGACTAGTTTGCAAAGATGTGTTTAACTTGGAATAGGTGTGGCTAAATTGTCCAGAAGGCAATTATGTGTTCAGCCAAAGGATTACAAGAAAAATAAATTTCACTGTTAACCTTTTTCAGAGATGTACTTCTTTTTGTGTGGAAAAATCAAGAAAAACACTCCAAAATGGCCAATGTGACTGCCATATTGATTATAAATGTCAGCATGTTTCTGATAATTATTGAGGTATTGCTGAGTAGTTTGACACCTTTTCTGAAGATAGGCCAAAACTTTAGGACTAGTTTGCAAAAGTAGGTTTCACACATTATGCAAATTGTCACAAATTTGAGTGGGTGGAGCTAAATATTCTAAAAGGCAGATTTGTATGGCTTGAGCAACACAATCAAGTTAACAAAGAAATTTAAATATACACCTTATTTTACAAAAGATATGCTTGGTTTTGTTACCACAAACATGAATAGCACAAACAACACTGATATGTCAATATAAAGGCACCTTAATGATAAAAATTAAATAAAAACTACAATTATTTATTAGTTGGCTATAAATCTGTAAGAATTACTGAAATTCATTAGAATTATTTGATAATAAAAGAGAAAGTAGAAGACTCCAAAAATTCAGAATGAGTGTATATTTACAAAAGATAATAAAATTTCAGTTTGAACATTAAATATTGTCTTTGTATTGTATTCAACTAAACATAGTTAAAAAAAGGTTTGTTGTATTATGTTTTATTTAAGTTTTACACAGTGTATATATTCAGATACATATAATAAATATATATACAGTCTGTAATATATACACATATATATATTAAGGTGAATATTTGGGAACCAAATAGTGAAGCTGCATAGGCACCCATTTTGTTTCTACCTTTTCTTAATGGGGAACAAGCAGCAAAGTAATTCATGTTTATGGTTGTATCTTGGGAGACTGCAAGCCTCCCAAGTTTGATGTATCAAACCAAATTTGGTACATGGACTTGGGTCCACGTTTTGAGGAAGCACAAACATTTTAGTGTCATTTGACCACTATAAGCATAAAAGCATTTTGGCTACTAACTTTTTATGTGTTTACCTTGAAAAATAATTATTGTGTGTTGGGATACCATGGGAGGACCTAAGGCAGAGAAATGGCAATTTGTAATGCCAACGTAATTGATGCGGCCGCTACATTGGATTTTATTGGAAAGTTTAAATTCTTTTCACAGGCACACACAAATTTTGTCCAATCTTGTTTATTGCATCAGTATTGTCCATCAAAAGAGCACAAATGATCTTCAGACCAAACCTCACAAAAGTTTTTTTGAAACCAATCAACACTAGTTGATTGATTGTTCGTCAACACCAACTGAAATCAGAGGCGACACCGCCAAACATTAAATGAGCTCATATCTCAGCAACACTTTTATATATCTTGTAGAGAGTGAGCACTCCGAGACAATACAAAGACCATGCCGAAGACAGAAAGTGCAGTGCAAAAAGGGATAAATCGGTGCTTTATTGGGGAATTTTATCAGATAACTCAAAAAAATAAAGTAAAGAAACAAAACTAAGTGCAGGGATATTCAAAGGGTAGGTGGTGCTCGGTGCAGGGGAATTTCCTCTCATTGTGGAGCGGGAAGATGGCGGTCACACAGGGAAAGGTGTACGGTCCGTCTAGTCCACTCGGCTGTTACAGAGAATTTGCACAGAGTAGGGAAAAAAAGAGACAGAGTCTCAGAGTTTAGTGACGAGTCGCCTTACTCACCCTCGTATTCCGCAGCTTCCTTTTAAAAGCCTGTTGCCACGGGCTGGAGAGAGAATAATTATCTCTCTCCAGACGTGCCGGGTTTGGCTACCAGCCTCCGTTGATGTGATGTCTCTTTGGAGATGCCGGTGTTCCAAGTGACGTCATCCCTGGGGATTCCAAATGGAGAGTAGCTCTTTCTCTTGAGGAATGGCGGGCCGGCGTAGCCACAAATGCCCCAGTAGCCCGCCCCCCCCAATAGCTCCAAGCTGTTGTCATATCATTGCCGTGCTGCACCCCGGGCCGATGCAGCACCTTGAAAGAGAAGCCCTGCAATGACAGAAACCAGAGGGTTATCTTACTGTTAGTATCTTTATTTCTGAAAAGCCACTGCAGAGGGGCATGATCTGTAACCAAACTGAATGGTTGTCCTGTGAGATAATATCTTAACTCCTCCATGGCCCATTTTATGGTGAGGGCTTCCCTTTTGATGGCCGCATAGTGCTGCTTGGCGGAGTTCAGCTTCCTGATGTAGAGGATTGGATGCTCCTTGCCCTCGAACTCCTGAGCTAGTACAGCCCCCAGTCCAGTTTCAGAGGCGTCAGTCTGCACCAGGAAGGGTTGGTTGAAGTCCAGATTCCTCAGCACAGGGGAGCTGGTTAACACGGTCATGAGGTCCTGGAAGGCCTTCTCTGCAGCTGGAGTCCTTCAGACCACCTCTGGTTCCCCCTTCCTGGTGAGATCTGTTAGGGGAGAAGTTAAAGAGGTGAAGTTAAGCACAACATGTTGGTAATATCCTGCCAGTCCCAAGAAGGCACATACCTGTTTCTTGGTCCGGGGCCTCGGGTAGTTCCGGATGGCTTCCACCTTCTTCTCTTGTGGCTTCAGTAGGCCCCAGCCAGTACTGTAATCTAGGTAGTATGCTTCTGTCAGCCCCAGGTGGCACTTTTTTGGATTTACCGTGAGGTCAGCCCGCCGCAGCTCATCGAGAACCCGAGATGGTACACATGAGTTTCCCAAGTGAACGAGTGGATAATGATGTCATCCAAGTAGGCTGCTACGACGCTCTGGTGAGGTCATAGCACGGTGTCTATAAGCCTTTGTAATGTGGCTGAAGCGCCGTGCAGCCTGAAGGGTAGAACCCAGTACTGCCAGTGGCTGCTGGTGGTGCTAAAGGAGGTCTTTGGTCTGGATGTGGGTGAGAGCGGTACCTGCCAGTAACCCTTAGTCAGGTCGAGGGTGTAGATGAAGTAAGCCCTTCCCTAGGCATTCCACCAACTTGTCCACTCGCAGCATAAGGTAGCAGTCTATCTCTGAGACGTCATTGAGTCTGAGGAAATCATTACAAAGGCGGAGGCTCCCATCAGGCTTAGGCACCACAACGATGGGGCTGGACCAGGGGCTGGTGGACTCCTCGATGATGCCATTCTGCAACATATGCTGAACTTTGTGCTCAAGAGCTTGGCGTCGGGCCTCTGGCACGCGGTAAGGCCACTGCCTGATGACCACTCCAGGAAGCGTCCTGATGGTGTGCTGGATGATGTTGATCCGAACAGGACCTCAAATGGGGTGAAGCTCGTTGAGGCCTGAGGTGTTTCCCGGATGGCAAACAATAGATACATCTAACGGATACATCCCTCAGAGTTGATGACGCGGCAGAGCAGGCGCTTCAGGGTTTGATTGAAGCACTCAACCCAGCCATCGGCCTGAGAATGGATGGGCGTCTGCAACAGCTGGCAGAGGTCTTTCATCAACCGGAAGACGAATGGAGTACCTTGGTAGGTCAGGATGTCTTTGGGGATCCCAATGCAATGGAAGAGGAGAACAAGCTCTCTCGTGATGATGTGTGACGTGGCCTTCCGTAGGGGGATAGCCTCCGGGTAGTAGGTTGCATAATCCATGATGTACTCATGGCCTCAGGCGGACTGAGGCAGCAGCCCTACCAAATCCATGGCCACCCGTTTGAATAGGACCTTGATGATCAGAAGAGGAATGAGAGGTGCAGGTATCAGTTTGTAGGGGGAAGTGCGCCGGCATTCGACGCAGGGCTGGCAGAACCTCTGCACCTCGGCCACCATTGCTGGCCAATGGCAGCATTCCCAGATCCTCTCAAGGGTGTTGTGTGCACCCAAATGGCCTCCCAGTGGGTGGGCATGAGCCAGGTGCAGAATGGAGTTGGTCTTGGAACAGGGCACCACCAGGAGGACTGTATGCATGCCGCGCCTCTGGCAGTGATAGTACAGGAGACAATTCCAGATGTGAAAATATGAGACGGGGAGTTGGCCACTGGGGTGATGCTCCTCGCCGTCACTTTTTAACACCTGGCTCCAACAGTGCATCAGCTGCTCGTCTGCCTTCTGCTCTTTCCTGAAACTGTTATCTTGGATCACCTGCTAGCTTACACAGAAGAGAAGGTTAGTTTCAGGGGCAGACTTACCTTCAGCACCGGCCTCGAGGGCGGCTGCAGGCACTGCTGGGGTTCGGCGACGGGCAGTCCTCCTTCTCCTGGATTGGAGGGCCATTCTCTCCGACTCCTCTTCATGCAACGCCTCCTGGAGGCCGGGCCAGTCCTGACCTATGAGGAGAGAAACTGGGAGACCGGGGATTAGTCCCGCAGTGACCGGCCCCTCAGCTCTCCGATGCCATAGGCTAACCTCCACAGCCGGCACCTCACACATGTCCCCATGGACACACATTACCAGGTCCCGCCCTAGGGGATGGGGGGTGGCTGGCAGCGCTGAAGGCCGCACTAGGGTGATGCTGCTGCCATTGTCCAGCAGGGCAGTCATGGGACATCCCTCCAGTCAGACGGGCGTGGATGGCGTGGTGGGTGCAGGGACGTGGTGCACTGCACAGGCGGTGTGCCAGGGTCTAGGGCCCGCAGTTCTCTCCAGCTCCATTGGTATAGAGACATCCAGCCACTCATTGGCTGATGGGGATGCCGTCGGCCAAGGTGAAGGTCTGTAAGGTCCAGAAGATGGAGGAGATGATAGCTCCGCAGCAGGAGTTCCTGGTTCGTCCCATCTCCAGCGTGGATAGGACTGTCTCTATGGCCTCCAACTTGCGGATAGAGGCGGGGTGAGCCATGCCAACCAAAAGCCAAACCGTTGCTCCTACCCTGGGAGTCCCCGCAGAAACCAGATACATCTAGCAGTGAAAGGCCACAGCAGCTCAACTTATGGAGAGGCCACAACCCCCCAGGATCTCTACCTTAAGGACTGCATAGTTGGCGGTGGCTTCTTCAGGTAGCACGTGGTAAGAACATTGGGCCGCGCATGTGAGGAGCGGAGAGAGAATCCTTGTCTACTTGGTGCGGGGCCATTCCTCGTGCTGTGCCATCCTCTCAAAGGTGGCCAGGTACACCTCCATGTCATCATCACGCATCATTTTTGTGAGATGTTGGAGCGTGTCTTGGCCGGGAGTGGGGAGAGCAACAGCGGCTCCGGGGAGTGCCCGTAGCACGGCTAGCTCCTGAGCCATCACTCTGAGCCCCTGAACCAACTCCTGATTAACATGGCCCTGCTCCGAGTCATCGGCATGGGGGTCTCATCTTTTGCCCGCATGCCCACTGTAGCCAGAGACAGGAAGTGCAGTGCAAAAAGGGATAAATCCATGCTTTATTGGGGACTTTTATCTGATAACTCAAAAAAATAAAGTAAAGAAATTAAACTAAGTGCGGGGATACTCAAAAGGAGCGTGTAGGCAGTGCTCGGTGCAGGGGAATTTCCTCTCATCGCGGCTCGGGAAGACGGCGGTCATATGGGGAAAGGCATACGAGCCTTTTGTGATCCTGATATCAGAACATGTTCTGTGATCATATTTGACAGCAAAGACACCTGACAGGATGTGAGCTCATATCTTGACCAATCTTTGGTCAATTGACATGAAACTTGCTATGAGTGCAAACAGCTACTTCACTTCAGTCTTCCTTTTGTGAGCATGGGATTAGTGAGCAACCCCACTAAACCAAGTGAACAACTCGAAAAACGGTGCGCATGTTCAGTGTACTTTCAATAATGAGCTGTGGGGCCCCATGTTGAGAGCAGCCAATAAAAAAATTACTTTACTAAATAATTTTAGTAGCATTTAGTAAATCGGCATTGCTATGCAACTAGCCGTTGTTAGTCATAGCAGTTATTCTAGCCACTAACTAATAACTAATAACTACCTATTAAGTTGTTGTTGAGCTTACATATTTTTACTTGAGTGGAAATTCAGCTCTTTATTAATATACATAGATTTATGGGGTTTTTTCAGTGTATTTTGGCTGTAGTTTAAGGCCTATAAAGCAGAAGTTACACTCTGAAACATTGCTTTAGATGTGTTAACTTGCATACCACAATGAACTTATACTGCTTGATAATTTTGGATATGTAACGTGAAACTATATAACAAGGATACCAGTTGTGTGAGATCAAATGCCGCTCTTGAAGATGTCACTCATATCCCCCTTAAGCTGTTATTTCTAGTCCCTGGCACTTTATTTACAGCACTGTGCTGGCTTTCATGTGTCTGTTGACAACACACAATTGGACTTGTCAGTGTAGCCAGATTCAGCATCATAGCTACTCAAAATTTTAAATACAAATTACCTAAAAGCTTGAATAAATGTAAATGTCCTTATAAATTAGAGTCTACAGAATCTCCATTAATGCTAATAAACTGGTAGTGGTTTGATAAAATTACAACTCCTGGCAAAAATTGTGGAATCACCACAATTGGAGGATGTTTGCCCAGTAGTTTTTACTTCATATCAAATAAACAAATACAGGTATGACATGAAATAATTTTTGTTTAATATTTGAATACCTCAACACATTATTTTAATTAATGCCATATTTTTTCCAGATAAAGTAGAGAAAAAATTATGGAACCACTCAATGTTGAGGAAAAAATTATGGTATAATCAACAAAAAACCTCAACTAGCTCTTCCTTAGGCATTTATGGCAGCCTGAATTCTTTGAGTCTTCACTAATAAAAACAATATTCTAAATCAAGCTGGTTCCAACTTATTTGAATTGAAGTTGACAGATCTGATTTGCAGGATGAAGCCTTGTCATGGATCTTTTTTTTTTAATTTTCACCATGAATTTTCAATTGGATTGAGATCCGGGGTGGCTATGTCAAGGAGTTGATATGCCTTTCCTGACGAAAAGCTTTAACACTCTTTGTTCTGTGGCAAGATGCATTATAATCCTGAACAATTACTTCAACATCAAACCTATTTTCTATTGATGGAATGATGGAAGAGTGTCCAAAATTTCAATGTATACCTGTGCATTGACAGTTGAGGTAATGATTGCCATTTCCCCTGGTCTTTCACATGCTATGCAACCCCATATCATAAATGAAGTTTTATTGTTTTCTTCAGGCAGTCATAATTATATACATTTCGTTAGGCATGACACAAAAGTTCCAGCATCATCTCCTAGGCCTGTGTAGATTCACAATTCATCATATATATCATTTTCATCCAATCAACCACACTCCATGATTGCCTCGTTTGGCTTTTCTGTATGTAAATCCCATTTCATCAAGCCAGTTTCTTACAGTTCTTTCAGTCCATTTGTTTTTCATTTGTTGTGCATTTTCTGTTTTCTATCCTGACATCTTCCTTGCTGAGAACTAAGAATAAAAAAGTGGACTGAACAACCGACATCTTTTGCCACATTCCATGTTGGATTATCTTTTTGAAGGTGTTTTATACCTTTCCATAGTTTAATTGCACAACTCTCTTGTTGGGGCCATGTTTCCTTTCAGTTAGCCAGGTCCAACAGTTCATTAAGGTCTGTAAGCACTTTCTTTTAACTACAGACTAATTTGTAGTTTTGCAGTTTTTGTTTTCGAAATGCAAATCACAAGGTGATTCCGTAATTTGTTCCTCAACATTGAGTGACTCCATAATTTTCTACTTGATATGGAAAAAAATATGCCATTAATTTAAATTCTTTTGTTTTGCTTTTAGGTATGTTTTAATTGCTACAAAGTACAAAAACTGGGTGTACATTAATGAGCGGTGATTCCATAATGGCCAGGTGTTGTAGATCACAAGATTCCTGTTTATTAACATATCATGTTCTGTAATGCCAAACACTGTAGTGTCAAGTCCAACAACACAAAAAGTTGGACATAATATAATCTGAGACAAGCAGTAGGTCATTGGCCACTTTAGCTAGTGCTCTACTTTTCTGTACTATTCTTTATAAGGTCATACTATGTGATTTAAGACATAGGATATTTCAACCGCCAGTGGAAAGTTCTGAGCATAGACTAATAAAGCTTGTCTACATTTATATATCTTCATGCTGTTCTAGGCAGATATTTATATACGCTGTCTAGCAGGTTCCATGCCTGTTGTAAAAGGTTAGAAATTTAATACCAAAGATGTAAATATTTAGTATGAAATTTCTAACCTTTTACAGGTTGCCATGGATTTACAATTCAGAGATTTATGTGAACATAAGTAATTATCCATCAAATTTAACACCATCTTACTTTGCAATCAGTACCCTGCCACTGCAACATGGGTGTACACATAAACACACGCATAGACTAATGCACACATAAATACACTACATCTAAGGGCCTCTCCAGGCTTGTCCACAAAGGGCTGGTGTAGCTGTTTGTTTCCATATACAGTAGGTCAAATAGAGGGCACACTTAATAATTGTTTGAAGAGCAAGTTGAATTAATTAAAGTTGACTGATTAAAGTGGTTGGAGATTTTATTTCTAAAGAAGCAGGAGACATTCCTGTATATGGATTATGGATTTAGAAACCCTTACCTAAAATTAAAGACAATTACCTATAATTAAACTCCTAAACATTTAGCTAGGATAGATTTTGATTGTTAATGAACCTACTGTGCCTTGAGTCTTACAATATGTGTGTGTGGTGGTGATAAAGTGCTTTTGGAATAATATATACACGCTGTTACTGTTATAAACAATAAATACAAATTTTAAAAAATACTGTAAATAATAAAGTAAAAAATAAATATATCCTGAAGTTTAAGACCATCTCATTAAGCCAGCTTTGAAAATTAGATTATGTAAATTTCCAGCCTACAGTAAATTATAATATATGCTGCAAATATTATAATATGATAGTGAGGCATTAGAACAACAAAGAAGGGGTAGGTCATTATCTGCATGTTATACATCCTAATGCACCAGTAAGTTATCTTTCCAGACGCTAGATACCTTTGAACATAACCTTAATGTATGAATTTATAAGGTTCCCTCAGAACCTATGCATCAGAATAATCCAGCCTGTGCATAACTTTGAGCTGAAGCTTGGCTTTAAAAGAGCATTAATGAAGCTGCAGTTCCTTTGCTGTGAAGCCAGATGCTTAGGATCAGATTTTTGTTGAAGGTTATAATACAGGTGATCCTTAGGCAGATTGTAATAATCAGAAAAGTCCTGTTTGATATAATTACAAACCTGAAGACAACAAAAATAAATTTAACTGCCGATCAAAGTAAGTGATCAATAGTAAGTGATCAACATATAAATCTTTAATTTAACTTTACTTCAAACTGAGAATCGAGATACTCAGGCATGCAAAAACTTTTTATTATTATTATATGACAGAAACAAATGGACTTAAATTTAGGACTGTAGTATATTCGTATACAACCAAGTGATGGTACTATAGAAGCTGATGGCTCAGTTTATTAAGATGGTGGAGATGGGTTCTTCACTATATTATGGGGCAGGCTTAGGGAAAGGAAGTGCTCAACTGTCTTTCTTGCAGGGATGACAGCAGTCAGGAGTGGGAGGAAGGGGAGGAGTTTGAGTGTTACCCCCCTGGGATGAAGGTGCAGGTGAGGTATGGGCGAGGTCGCAATCAGAAGACGTACGAAGCCACTGTGAAAGAGTCAGACCTGGAGGGGGGAGAGGTGCTCTACCTGGTACACTACTGTGGCTGGAATGTCAGGTAAGGCAGGACCCTGGGAACTCCTTATGTATTACAAAGGACACAATTTCTAGTTTAACCCTGATGTCTCTGTGTCAGCTTTTTGTAGCCCAATCTCAAAGCATCTTTCTTTCAGTTAGTGTGTATAGAGTTTCAGTGTGGCCATCTAGTGGTTGTTGAAATCAGATGTGTGTTTCTGACATTTAATTAACGGAGTGCTGGCATTCTGATTATTCATAGGCTGAACTTGTTTGGAAAACAAATGCTCTGAGACCATTTGGAGGTATGGAAATAGTGAATCCCCAGCATGACTTTGGTGTCTGTTTCTGATGGATTAGCATATCTTAGTAATAAGTGCTAGTGTTGTCAAAAACTTCTCCCATTACATAGCGTGCTCAGGTGGACTAGGTTTTTGCACTGAATTGTGGGAACACTATGTGAGGGGGTCACTCATTCTACTAATAACATTTTCCATAATGCACTAGGAATTCCTAGTCAGATTTCCTCTTGCATGACAAATCTCTATTTAATGATTCATATACAGAATTTCAGAAAAATCAAGCTGCCATACTTTTATTCATGTTGAAAAAAACTTGGCTTTTTTAACTTTAGCACAATTATATTCCCAAACTCATCTTATCCATGAAGATACTTTTGTATTATAAGAACTGTGTGATGTTTCAGGGTTAATGTTCTTAACAGCTGTAACTAGGGATTCAACTATATAGTATATAATAGCGTGCTCATTTACATGTAAAATATATGCCAATGCCAACAGTGATACTATGTGACATAACATGAAATATCAGTTATCTGCACATATTTCACAAGTAATGATGCAGTCAGAGGAAAGCAGACTGCAAATTGTACTCTGTGAAAATATCAAGTGGAACTATAGCATCTTTCTTTAATAAAAGTAACCTAATAAAAACATCGTAAATATTTATAATTGTAAATATTTACCTACTTACACTAGATGAGGAAACAAATGTCAACAGACAAGCCTAGGTGAGTGAAAATAAGTGTTAACCCAGTATGTTCTTGATGGTCACAGATTATCAGTCAGTGACATTGTAGGATTTCATTGCAGTGAAAACAAAAAAGTAATTTACTTACAGCTGTACAAAGTGCTTTTTTTAAATACCATGTCCGTGACACACATCCATGACAAACCTGATTGATGAATAGTAAAGGCCAATTTATATCAGACACATTCTGTAAAGATGCCATTGAATTCTGTTATTAAAAGCATTTTAATACATACTTCCATTTATAACTTATTAGGGGTGCTGCCTGTTAAATATTTCAGGGTTTGTTTTTCCATTTTGGTAAAGCATAAGCTCCATAGAGACCCACTGAGATCTCAAAATCACACTTTCTATAAACTGTGCACTTTACTTATTTATTTATAATCATCATTACAAAGAGGTGCAACCTGTAGTTGCAGAGCAAAGTGTTTGTACACTATGATATACAATTCACACCAACATGAGGAAACAAACAAATATACACTTTCTCACTGACTCAGGTCATGTGCTTCGGTAAACATTTGTACCTGGAGATAGCAGGTTGCTACACACAAAACAGGCTTACAAAAAAAAAACCTTTTGAACAAAGGACATGTAGAAACATTTTTGGGTGCTTTGCATCCAGAATTAGCACCTGATTCATGGCAATTGGGAAAAAACATTTAAGCAGTTACTAAACAAGAGAGTTAGCTTGGCTTGCCTGAAGAGGGGAATGGTTGTCAGTGGGGATTCTCTTAAACTAGGCCAATTCCTTTATTTGTTAAACATGGAACAGTTAACGTGTCTCTTAAACAAACAAAAAAACCACAATAACCAGAAATGTAATTCACCTACTCTTAACTGATATTAATGATAGAACAGGAGTTGCCAAAACAGATTAAAAGCAGAGAATGCAGTTTTACATTCTCCTGCCAGTACACTTCATGGAAATGCAGCTGATATGTATCCATTGGACTGACTACACCCTTGACTCTTAATAGGTTAATACTTTAGGTATCAGAAAGTCACAAAAACATACTCATTCTCAGTCTGAAACAAAAATTTTATTGATACATCTCTAGTGTCACAGGTTGAGTGCATAATCATTCTGCCATGTCTTTTAGACCAGCTGAACTTTAGTGCAATATATTCACATAACTACTTCTTTCTCAAAAGGTATGATGAGTGGATTAAAGCTGACAAGATTGTTCGACCAGCTAATAAAAATGTTCCCAAAATAAAGCATAAGAAAAAAATAAAGGTAAAAATACTGTTTGCATCTTAAAGTATTATTTTTCTCAAATAAAATGAAATGAAAGGATTGGAACAAAACTGAAGCATTGGGAATTTCTTTCTTCTTTTTTTTTTGCTAGAACAAAAGAGAAAGAGACCGAATAGAGAGTTTAAATGACAAAGAGGGTCTTCCTCCTGCAAACAATCACATCAACCGATCCTCAAAACCCACCTCTGGCAATGATGTTTTTCCCAAAATGGAAGAATTTAAAGATGCAGGTGGACAGAAGAGTCCTCTTAAATCCCTCAAGATCACCTCCAGTCTCAGTGACCTCCAAGGTAATTTCTGAGATGCTGGTCATCATTTGCACTACATACTTTATTTAACCTTTCATTTACATCTTTGTGACCACCTGGCATTGTGCTCAGGTGGTCAGGCTCAATAGGAATAAACATCAATGTCATCACACCACAACACCACTGGTAAACATTCCATCCAGTTGTTAGTGAATTGCAATGTAGAAGTGAAATTCCATTTCATAGAGAGCCACTGGTTGTTTCTCAGTGTCAAGGAAGAATCCTTCAGAGCATGCATTCCAAGTATGCCACATGATTGATTGCCACTGAAGGTCTGTTCCGATGTCGAGGATCCTTCAAATTCTACCAAGGCCTTGGTAGAAGAGAATTATTCTTTCAGAGAATTTTCAAGGGTGCATCTGTGTATATGTATATTGGCCTGTGTTTCTGCTTAAATTGAATTGTTATTGAATAGTAAAATAAAATAAACGCCTTGTTAACATGACTGTTTAATAGAATTAATAGGACGCATCAGTCTGGGATATGTTTTTACTGTGAGGACGTGTACTTTTGGAATGGATGGAATATGCAGAAAATGAGGATCCAGCTAAAGCGGCAAAATGTGCATTGATATTAAATAGCCTGCTGAGATTAGCACCTACGACACAATCCACAACTTAATCTGTTATGACATTTCTAGGAATGACTGGCCTTCCAATTAGAATTGAATTTTCTCCTTCCTTCTTTCCTTCCTTCCTTCCATCCTAATTTAAAGCCTTCATATTCCCATTCACAATGAATGAAGAGTATTCACACAGTGAAGAGTATTCACATTTCAGTCCTGCAGATGGCAGTAATGCACTAAAATTGCACACTGCCAGTGAATTCAACAGAACAAGACGCACACCTGCAACCTCACTAGACTGTTCTATTATGTGTTCTCTGAATACTAGGAAGGAGTCTTGCCTAGCTTCTGACGGATATGACTTGAAAGGACCCATCCTACCAATTTAGCATCCTTAATACTGAGAAACACCCACGGTGTTCAATTTCATGGGAATTGCCCAATGTCCAGGGAGCTAGGGAACATAGGTTTATCACGTCACCAGGAGTTGTTCCTTTCCAAGAGCAGTAGCACCAGGCCAGGACCCGTGAACCCCTTAAAGCTACCAAGTAATGTAAATTTAGCTGATACAACTAGCTAAAAACTAAAGGTGCTACAGTCGTCAAAATCACACAAGTTCATCGCCTTTGTCACCTCCGCTGCTTATTCAGTTGATGTAACAACCCAAACAGACCTGAAAATTCTTCATTCTCCATGGCTTCTACAAGCTATGAGATGCTAACTATAGCACTAGAGATCAGATCACATAAGTGCATAAGGAGTTTAACAACCAACAGATACATGAAAAAGTTAAAATACATTACACATGCACAAAAATTTACCCATAACTAAAAGTGCACTGCACAACCAGAATCGACTGAAGACCCGCTCCTCACTCTGAGCACCGAGTTTCCAGTGGTGCCTAAAAACACATTGGCCCTGCAAAACTGTGTGAGCCTAATTTTCAAATAAGGCATAATCCCATGCCTTATACACTCAGCAAAAAAAGAAACGTCCCTTTTTCAGGACTGTGTATTTCAACAATAATGTTGTAAAAATCCAAATA
>JAQQZU010000038.1:21127481-21140003 GCA_030068025.1 Parauchenoglanis punctatus | reverse complement strand
TTGGATTTTTACAACATTATTGTTGAAATACACAGTCCTGAAAAAGGGACGTTTCTTTTTTTGCTGAGTATATATGATTTTACTTTACATTCTGTCTGTGTCATCTGTCCTCATCTTGTAAGCACCAAAATCAGTAATTACTCTCTATGCTGATATAATTGACAATAAGTGAAATGGAAGCTCCTCATAATCAGTTTACCTGCTATTACACTTTTGTACCATCAGGGGATTCGTGCATATGCATGGTCAGGAGTGTGAGGAAGTATACGCACACACTCACGTAAACAAACCTTGGTAAATCCCATTCAGTTCATACAAATGTGCTTATACATGGTTTATACACAGGAATATGCATACACATGGTTGATTAATGAGGCCCTTGATTCCTAAACCACTACATTCCCTTTAGAGGCTGACACTTTTTTGGGAATCCTGTGGGATTCTTGCAGGTGGGGCTGGACATGGAAAAATATCAACACGATGTAACGTGTGTGAACACAGAAATATACACCTATTTTTTTCAGCAAATGCTAATATGAATGAATGCTATATTTTTAACAGAACACAAGAACAGGATGTGAGTCATTCTTCCAGAATTGAACAAGACAGGATTTTTTTTTATTGTGTAATGGGATTGGGACAGAACAGGAGTGTTTTTGTGGGAGTGGGATGGGCCAGGAGTGAAAATCCACTCCTGTGTCACCCTCCATTTCCCTTCAAAATCACTTCACAACCAAGCCGCAATTATTGTTTCACCCTGATGAACACAAAAGCCTGTTCTGACTGTTACTTAAGTATTGTGTGTCTGTGTGTATTAGCATCTGAGAGCTCCAAAGACCACAGCAAACATGAACAGGATGAGGAAGGTGACAATAAAAATGACCGTTCAGCATGCCAGCTAAGCCCTCGAAGAAGAACTTCTCCAGAACACCTTTATACAGCTCAACAATGGGAAAGCGAGTCATCCAGTGAGGGACACAAAGCTTCAGTGAGTATGGGCACAACAGACGTATCACCCAGCCAATACAGTCCAGAAACAAATAAACAGTTGGTAAAAGAGGGGGAGGCCTCTAGCACCAGGAAAAGAAAAGCTGATGAATCTACTGAGCGTACATATAAAATCCAACGCAAAGGTAAAACCAGGGGAAGCAAGTTGAGTGATTGGTTGTCAGAGAGTTCACTTAAGAAGCTGGAAGAAAGAAACATTGGTCCTCGGGATGGAGGCATGCAGTCCAACAGCAGTTCTGAGGATGAAAGTGGTCCTCTTCTGGAATCCCAGGCCAAAGAAGAGCTACTAATGCACCACAAAGCCAAGGGCACAACCTCAAAGAAGTACAATGGCCTGAAGGAAAAAGCCAAGGGTGGCCGGTCTTCGGCATTCTGGGAAATTCCTGACAAGCGAGCTAAAATGACATCTGGAATGGATGACAGGACACCTGGCTGCCGTTCCAAAGGCCAGAAAGATGTATGGTCCAGTATTCAGGCCCAATGGCCTAAGAAAACCCTGAAAGAGTTGTTTTCTGATTCAGACACTGAAGCTGCAAATTCTCCTCCTCCAGTGGTACCTGGCCAGGGCGAGCCCGAGCAGAAAGGTGAAACTACTGAGGAGCCACAGGAGGGCCAAGAGAAGAACCAGGAGTATCCCAGCAGTGGAAGTAACTCCATCCTCAACACACCACCCACTACGCCAGAGTCTGCTGAGGTCTTGCATGAGATGCACTCATGTTCACCACCCCCTCAGAGGTCTGTCCTGGCATCCTGCTCTCCAGCCACATTTTCACCAGCTGGACCTTTGATAGAAGAGTGTGTTGGTGGGCGCAGCGAGTCTGACACTAGTATGGTGGAGATGGATATTGTGAGCTGTGAGTTTCATATGCTGTCTCAGGAAGAGCAGTCAGGATCCCCCTCCAAAGCTTTTGATGCAAACCTGTCCAGCAACAGCAGCTGTAGCCTGAGTATAAGCAGCAGCAGTCAGCAGGAGAGTGAACAGAAGCCCAAAGGTAGGCAAATTAATTAATTTTTTTTTTTTTTTTTTAAATATTTAGCATTGCCGTCTCACAGCTACTGGGTCTTGGGTTTGATTCTGATCTCAGATTACTGTCTGTAGAGAGTTTAACTTCTCCCTGTGTTTGCATGGGCTTCCTCCAAGTTCTCTGGTTTCCTCCCACTGTCCAAAAACATGACAGTAGGTGGATTAGCAATTCTAAATTGACTGTAGTTGCAAATGAGTGTGGGGTGGGGGTGTGTGCACATGGTACCCTGCAATGAACTGGCAACACATCCAAGGTGAAGTCTTCTGTCTTGTGCCCAGTGATGCTGAGATTGGCTCTAGATTTGCCATGATTCTGACCAAGATAATGCAGTTAATGAATTAATGAATGAATGATTAAATGAATGAAATAAGTAATAAATATATTTTGCCCATCAGTATTATTCAGTAGGTTTAAAGTACTCAGTAAGCAACTTCAATATAAACCCTCCATTAAGTCTTAAAAAGATTAAATATGTAACCTTATTGTTTCTTCTCTCTTGCTTGCTGGTTCATTACCTAGTCTCATCATCCAATCAAAAGCAGCATAAAGACTCCCAGGGATGCGGAACATCAAAGAAACACAAACAAAGTCACAAGAACTTGCATCCCAAAAAGAACCACAAAACAGGTAAGGTCAATAAATCAATTAAGTGTTTAAATTTGGTGTATATTTTGGTGTATATATTGATGAACATGAACTTTTTTTGTAGATTCTATAAACCTTTGCATACACAACAGAGAGGGAAAAATAATCATAATCACAATAATCATAATTCAGTGGGAAAGATTACACATTGGGATCATGCTCAATTCAGCCATTTCAGTTATATGAAAACTAATTTTACATCAGGCCCATTGAGGTATAAGAAACACTTCTTACTCTCTAGCCAACAGCAGTGACAGTGAGGACCAATGTGTCAGTGAGAGCGCTGCTAAATCACTTATGTCCAAGGGCAGCACACAGGACATGAAGGCCATAACTCCACCCAAGGGCTCTGCTCAAACACCCCCATCCCATAAATATCACAAACATGGGGACTCTGAGCATCTGCATCCCAAAGAACAGCATAGCAGCAGCCAGGGTTCCCGCACTTACAAGTGGAGTTTTCAAATGTGTGAGTTTTTTATGCAAAGTAATCAGTTTAAAGAATTGAATTAAATACTCCCTTTAGCTTAGTGAATTCTGTCATTAGATTATTAGTGTTAATTACATTCAAATATTTGGCCTTGTTTGTCTTTCAAACCTTTTGCAGCTGATTTAGAAAAGATGAGTAGCCTAGAGAAGATAGCATTCCTTCAAGAGAAATTGCATGACATCAGGAATCACTATCTCTCACTCAAATCTGAAGTGGCCTCCATTGACAGAAGAAGAAAACGTATGAAGAAAAAGGAGCGGGAATGTAAGTTTTCAGTTTTCCAAATTTATTTGATTTGAAAATAAGCTACAGTGAGGTGAAAGAGCAGAACATTAGCTCAAATAAAAGGATTTTTACTAATCTAATTTGTCTGAACTGTGTCTGAATTAGTGACTGTATTTCAAAGAATCAAAAGTAAAGGGACATTAAAAGATATTTAAATTGGTATGTTTATTATGAGTGCTGGATGTCTGTGATCTCAACAGGCCATCAACAGGCCATGGGTCTGGTAGTACTGTGTTGCCTGTAATGCAACTGTTTCACAGCCAGTTTGCCTTCTACCTTTCATTTTATTTTTACTATGTGAAGACACACTCACTAGGACTTGAGTTATATTATTTGTGACCAGTCCAGAACATTTTACTTTTTGGCTTTGAAAACTAGGCAAGCAAGAGTGATGGTGAAGAGAAAACAAAGCGCATGCAGCAAAGGAGTCTAAAACCTGTTACATTAACATCATTTGAATGGAAACTATCTGGTAGCTGTGGCATCTCATATCATAGTGCATGCCAAGCCCATTCTGTCACACTCTTCAAACAGAGCTGTTTCAGCAAAGACCAACCTCTCATATGGAAACAGTGATTCCCATTGATGGACCAGGGGCAGCAATCATGTGCCAGTGACACAATGATTATTGAAATCATCACATGTGAGCCGGTTAGATTGTAGTGGAGAGAGAGAGAGAGAAACACAAAATACTCATGGGTCTCTCTGGCACATAACAGACACCATGAAAAGTCAGACAAGAGGGTATGGTAACTTAGTGATGGACAACATGTCAACAACTAATACAATAACTACAGACAAAGTATATTATAGGCTCTAAACTATACAAAAAGTAATACTGTAAACTACAGTACTCTGAAAGTATTGGAACAGCATGGACAATTCTTTTGTTTTTGTCATATACTGACATTTGGTTTTGAGATAAAAAGATAAGCATGAGACAGAACATCAGAATTTCAGCTTTCATTTCCTGTTTACATGTGGATCCTTTAAACCACTTAGGATATGGCACCTTTGGTAGAAGACAATGCAATTTTTATCTGAGCAATAGTAGAAAGATCGTCTCACCGTAAATAACACTTAATATTTGGTTGTGTACCTGTTGCTTGCAATAACTGCATCAAGATGGTGACACACCAACATCACCAAACTGTTGCATTCTACTTTTGCTTTTCCAGGCTTACTGCATCTTCTTTCAGTTGCTGTTTGTTTTGGGGGTTTCTCTCTTCTATCTCTTCTTTAGGAGGAGAAATGCATGCTCAGTTGGATTAATTTGAGTAAAAGTGATTCATTTACATTTATTCATGCCAAAGCAGTGGCAGCTTTGCAGTGCTGGGATTTAAACTCATGACCTTTCAGTCAGTAATCCAATGTCTTAATCACTGAGCTATCACTTTCCCTAGATTGACTTGGCAAGTCTAAAACCTTCCACTGAAAACCCTGGTAAAGTCTTTAGTTCTGTTGGCAGCATGTTTTGAGTCATTGTCTTGGTGAATTATGAAGTTCCTCCAAATCAGATTTGATGCATTCCTCTGTAGATTGGCAGATAGAATGTTTCTGTAGACTTTTGAATTCATTCTGCCTCTACCATAATCATCAGTAAAGATTAGTGAGCCCATTCCAGAAGCAGTCATGCAAGCCCAAGCCATGACACTACCTCCACCGTGTTTGACCGATGAGCGCTTTTTGGATCATGAATCAAGTGGTTTGCATCATGGTAGGGCCTCTATATTTCTGCTCTCAAAGTCTTCTTCAAACAGTGGATTGTGAAACCTTCACCCTGGTTCTGTAGAGGTTTTTGGTGATGTCACTGATGGTTGTTTTTGAGTTTTTCTTCTCAGCTCTCACAGATGTTCCTGTCATCAACTGAACTTGTTTTCCTTGGCCAACCTGGGGTGCATTTCCTGTACAACGACAGAGCTTTGCATTGAACTAACATGGTAAGATGCACTGTAAAGTAACTAACATCTGATGTACAACTGTTTCCCAAAACGTACCTTATTTGTATCACAGTAGTATGAACCATGTTGGCTTGTAGTTCATTGCGAACTACAATTTGTTCGCTCTGACTTTCACAGTGAGAAGCATGCAAAAACTCAAAGAATGTGAGGGCTTGGTTTCGGAACTTGCATACGCGCTCTTTAAACTGATGTAATTTTGAGCATTATGGATGGGTTGTTTTTAGTATTTCATCTTTTGTGTCAGCTTTAAGGCTGAATGCTATTGTATTAGGAAATGTTTTGAAAGAGCAAGTATTTGGGTAAAGTTTTCTTGGTTCACCTTCTGTGTGTGTCTTAGTCAGGTGTATGCTGTGAGGTCACACAAGTTGGTTAAGTCTTGGTTTCAATCAATTTGTTCTTAGTGAAACCTGATGTTATTATGTTTATTCATTAGTGTGCAATTTTGTTGTGTTGGAACAGTGAAGCTTTACAGTGAAACTTAAGTAAGAAGATTAACTAAATTAATAAATAAAGTTTGTTTTTTAATCATTTATTTTCAATTAGAAAGCAGGTAGAATATATGGAGGAAATCTACGTAGGCTTTACCTGATATTTTAGTAAGGGATTTTGGTGAAGTATGCTGGTGATGTTGGTGAAGGGGTAAAGTTTACTCAAGGGTAAAAATTATTTATTTATTTATATATTTATTTATTTATTCATTCATTGTCTAAAATCTACAAATAATTTTTACAGTGTGTGAAATGCAGGTGTTAGTATTCGTATCCTCAGCAGTGAGGCATTCTTTTCATCTTTTTCCCAATGAAAGCTTTCAGTGATTAATAATTTAAAGATTTCAATGTTTGTTATGAAGACTAACTTGAGACCAACCAATCTTCTTCATAGCTCTTGAAATACACACTGAAAAAGATTTAAACTTTGTAAAACGTTCAGTCAATGTAAGTCAGTCTATCTCTCCTCTCTAACGATTTACAGTCATACCACAGGCTTGAACCAGGAACCACCATATATATCTTATTTAATCACCTCCTGCTCTACCAGGTGCACCATGTCAAACACCTTGGATTTTTGAATTCAGCTTACTGACATGGTGACTACACTCCTTCCACTGAGCTTCTGCCATAGAAGACGTAGTCACCATGCCATCGATGATGTAGTCACCAGGAACTCACTTCTAACCTCAGCTCAAGAGCTGTAGTTTGAACTTCACAACTTAACGACAGTGTTTGCAAATGTTCGGTGGAACTATGCTTTTTGGAATCAGCTGTTGCTTAATGATGGTTTGTTAGGCAACACAGCTTAATGAACAGGTAAGTTCCTAACATAGTTACCTCAATAGTTCAAAGTATGTTTTTGGGAAACACTTGCATCGTAACTGCATGGTTCCAACTATATAAGTTGCTATCGACATTAGCAACTATACTTTTGGGAAATGAATTCCTGATTGATTTTCCTTCTTTTCTCATCATCAAAATGGCTTTCATTTCTCCCATAGACAGCTGTCAGGTCTTCATGTTGGTTTATCGTTTTTAACCACAAATGCAGTCTTCACAGGAAAGACCCAGGCCTCAGAACAAGAGCAGACATTCAAAGCTAGTAATTGTTAACAATCAATCAATCTAACAGGGCAATCAATATAACAGGGCAATCAATATAACTCTGTGCAAAAAGAAACACCTTGTTGGTGTCAGTTACATGTTCCAATATTTTTTGGTCACTTGAAGAATAGGTGTGTTCAAACAAAAGTTGCCACATTCTGAGTTAACAGATCTAGAGGTAAATATCAGAAAATAACAGCTGAAGTTCTGATCTGTCATCTAATATTCATTTCATTTGATCTCAAACCCGAATGTCTTCAGTGGATAGCAAAAGCAAAGGAATTGGCCTTACTGTTCCAATACTTTACAGTAGTAAAGGTTGTATTTTAGTTTTATAATAAATAATATAATTAATATTTCTTTGAAGTTATTCTTTCATGAAATAAAACAATTAACAAAACTAATTTAAAATGAACAAAAAAAGCAAAAATACAAAAAAACCTAATAATTTAATATAATTTAATTCCTACATTTTGTTCTCTATAACAGAAATTCTTTAGAAGAAAATTTAAAACAGATCTCTATTTGGGCATATAAAAATATATGTGTAAAAATAAGTGTTGATGAGGATACTTTTCAGGGCATTAAAAATGTTGGTAAATGTTTTTACAACCTGGACAACCTGGAATTAGTATTAAGTATTTTAGAACACTGGTACGTTCCGTTAATATACCCAAAATTTATATTTACTTGTTCAACACATTATTAATATTAGATTATCAATAATTAACATGCATTGATGCCCCAGCCTGTAACTGCTGAAGTTGAACTGCTAAAGGACACTGGAGAGTAAATTGAGGATGACCAGACCCAGGTGAATGATATGGCAATGGAAGCATACGCAACTATGTTCCCATATAACTGGACTACTACCAAGTAGAGTGAGTGGGGGAAAAAACATTGTCTATAGGGTCATTGAGCAAAAAATAATGAATGTATTGCGTCTGCATTTCAGGTTCTTTCAGTACACAAAGGCATTATTTTATAGTCAGTGTTCCTGAAAATTAGTCATTTTCAACACTTTGAAATGAACCATATGAATTTTCGAAACTTAAACATAATCATCCATGCGAATGGATGGAAACATCAGTAGATGCTTTCTAACTGTTGTTAGGACCAGAGAAGGGGGGAAAAAAATTGTACATTTTGAGCAGGTGGGGGTGTAAGGCCACTCCTTTTGAGCTACTTGGTGAATAAGGAATAGGAATAAGGGTGTGTCCATCTCATGCTTTGCATTCTTCACAGACAGGCTAGCCTATATATCCTTTTTTCCTCTGAAAGGTGAAGTGTTAATTCAGGGGTCGACGATATTGACATAATTGTAAGCTGCAACCAGTGCCAACAACTGGAGCTAAGGAGAATCCATTTGCTCTGTCTGACACATCCCCAATAGCTTTTCCACCCATTCAGCCCAGGTGGCACAAGACACCTCTGTGTTTCTTTCTAGTATCTCTGGGGCAACTTGGCAAACTTGGAGAGTAGAGGGTCCTCCTTGTTCTGCTGTTGCTTTTCTGAGTAATATTTCAATCACATGTTACACATCTTTAAAAGTTGACTGTTTAAGCTCATGGCAAATGCATGTACATCAGTTAGCATCTGAGTAAAGTGGACAGGCATTGTTCTGTTCTTTCTTGTGTAGAGAAAAGCCACAGGGCTGAGGATATTGAGTTATATTAGTTTACATATTCACAAACTAGTTTAGAGACTCACCACAGTGTGATAGGAAGTTGAAAAAAACTCTTAGCAATTCCTGCACTTCATCCAGTACAGATATTAGTAACCTCAGACTGTAGCTGAAATTCTGCACAAATCTGACCTATAGTTACTGTGCAAGCACTTATGTACTGCTTTGTATGTCTTAAATATGTATTATGCTCGTCTCTAATAACATTGCTTTGAAAGTGCAGCAGATTTTAAACTTGAGTACTTTGACCTAAGCAGGTGCAGCAGCAGCATTGTACTCCTCTTCTTCCTCGCCATCATCAAGCTCACTGACAGCAGCTGTTATGTTGACACTTGCTGAGCCCACAGTCTCAGGCTCCTCACAGAACTCTGGGCTCTCTCTGGAGTGCAGGTGACGGGAAAGATCCTCTTACAGCACATGGCACTTAACTAGCACCCAGCTAAGCCTCTGGAATTCCCCCATACTATGGAACAGAACTAACTCTGATTAATAGTCGCCTGACATAAAGACCTGAGGTACAAAAAAACCTGACAGGTTTCAAAGTGGAGCCAGACAATGGGAAGCACTCTTTTCTAATGATAACTGTTTCCTCTGCAAGCTAAATGCACTTAAGTGTACTTTTGTATTGATAAGTTGGGTGGAATAGGATGTCAGAATGCATACAACAGTTTTTTTGTTTTTTTTGTTTTTTTATATACATGTTTTAAGTTCTGAGCAATAAACATGCCCATGTAGATTATATCCTTTCTGTGAAGTGGCAACAGTACTGCATTTATAGACTGGAAGAACAGTGGCTTAGTTCTTTGTGTCTATCTCCTATTAAGACAAGAATGTCTTAACAGCCGTGCACTCAGATTAAATCGATTGTGGTGCTCTGTAAAAATGTCTCACGCTCTTATGCAACGCGTTTTACCTTTATGTTTCCTTGAAAACATTTCATTATTTATAAGGAAAAACATGTTCATGTAAAATACTGAAGTTGCCTCCATTGTTTCCCCGTTGTTCTACAACTTGCAGGTCTGTATTGGGTAGCATTAGTATGGAATCATATTTGTAATACATTTGTATATTGAGAGGTGTGTTTTGAGGTGACCTATTTAATATCTTGCACTGTTAATAATATACTACTTTTTGTACAGTTTATACATTTAACTGTATTGTCTGTGTATGATTGTGGTAAAACTTTTTTTACATGGCTTTTTGTGGCACAGTTAGTTTTAGATTAAGTTTTCATATAGTTGTACATGACTTTTCTTTCCTGTTTTGTCCTCATTTTCTTTTAGTTTAAATTGTGCTTGGCTTTTTAATGTGATTTTAAAATATTTTCCAATCTGTACATGGACTGTAAAGTTCTGAGACCATATATAACAGTGTGAATGTGACAAATTCAATTGTATTTATCAGGTACATCAGAGGATGGAAATTGTGTAATTTATTGTACACATGTAAGCAGCAAAATACCAGTTTTAAATAAATACCAATAGTTTGTGAGTTCTAATTTTAATTTTGTTACATAGTTAAAACTGCACAAGTAATGCTTATTTACCACACCGCCCTGTGATGGGCTGGAATCCCTGTCCTGATATGGGCTATAAATCCACTATGACCCTGAGCATTTACTAAGTGAGTGTGACAGAGATACACACATACACTAACACAGAAAGAGAAAGAAGGTGTACAGTAAAGTCTACAGTTTTAGAGTTCCCTGTCATCTTTTAGTTTTAATAGTGACTGTTCATACTTCTCTGTCCACTCCAAAAATCTTAGGTATTGTCTCAGTAGCTCTCAGACTACATAATTTCGACAGCTAAATTTGACCTACAAGTCTGCAGTCTCTCTTCATGTTCACTGCTTGTGACATTTGTCTGATCACTGATCCTCCTTTGTTTCTTCTCAGTGTGAACTTTACATTTAAGGCATTTTGCAAATGCCCTTGCCCAGAACGACTTTGAAGTCTATCACATCCTGATACTGGTTCACTAGGATTCAAACTAAGAACCATATACATGTAGCTATATATACCAGCTATCAGATATCTGATCATGGCAGCCCAAGAACTGGTCCTAAGCACCAGGGACCTTAGGTATAAATGGTGCCTACGCACAAAATGGCATACGTAGGCCCATTTCTGCTTGGTTTTGAAAATGGATGGTACCCAGCGCCAAAGCAGTGCTACTGTTTCTCTGTGGTTTCTTTTTCCTTTTTATGTTTGCATCCATGATGCGACTTACTCAAATGCACCGAAATTACATTAAATTTACAAATTTAAGGCACCTGATTGGAATCAATTTGTAATAATAAAATTATGCATAGAATGGCCAAACTATTCCAAACAACATGGCTGCCTTATCACTGTTAGAAGACATCGCAAATGGAAGAATTAGAAGAGAATGCGTATTTAGAGATTATACTGATTTCTTAGCCCATGATGAACACTGCCTGCTAGTGGCATGCAAGTGTCTAGAGCTATTCTAATTAATTTAAATGAGATAGAAATGGTATAGTACTACAAAAAGCAAGTTTTTTGACCTGCTTATTGTTTATGTACAAATAATAAATTTAATTAACAGATCCCCTTTGATTTTTTGAGGTTTTACAGACATATTTAAAAATGTCAGAAAACATGTAAATTGAATTACTATTTGAATAGTCTTCTGCTAACCTTGTTCAGTTATAAGCCAACCTATTAAGAAAAACAAAACAAAATAAATCTTACCTTCTCAGTACTCATTCTCTCCTCCAAAATGTTATAGGTGTAGGCAACTTCACAGTCCAACAATATCAACATGTTAGTTATTCTTAGTTTCTGTTAAAAATTGAACTCATACAAACATACAACCTTATTTCAGCACTTTGATCAATAACCACATTCATTAGTTTATGACAAGTTTATGACATTTATCATTAGTTTATGACATTACGTATGTCTTATCCATATGCATTATAGTATGACATTCTGCTATTACTTCTATAATTCACTAGATATCGCTATTACATGAGACGGTGCGATGCACCGACACTTTTCCCGACACAATAAGGTATATACGTTATGTGCTTCATGAGGCTCCATTTGCCCATCACTACTGCTGGACTGTACCAGGAGGATTCCACCTCTTCACTGTGCACTGCTGCCACCCATGCGTCAACTCCGGCTGCACTAACCCACTAGACCGTCATGGGAGCTGACACTGCACCAACCCAAGCACTACCCCTTGTCACACTTCACTGACTACCCCACTTCCCCCAGCACATTTTCACTTTTTGGTACCGGTTGTTGTTTTGGGATTCTATTAAAGCACTTTCCCAGCATTGTAGTGTAGTTTCTGGTGTCCTTTGTGGTTTGTCCTTGGTACCTTGCTCATATTATTTAATTTATTTATAATGTGTTTAATTACACTGCACAACAAAGTTTTTGCTTCTTGACCACTGTTTGGTGTTTCTTATAGATTTTTGGGTGCTGATCACGAATATCAGATCAAAATTTACCCATCACATACCGTTTCAGAGAAATTTTCAGTTGGCCATGCAGCAAACATGAAAGAAACGTATGAGAATATGGAACTGCTGCTGATGCACGTCCATTATACCAGGTACATCTGGAATATCTGTGGAGATCTTAAAGTCATTGCTCTGTTACTAGGACTGGAGCTCGGCTATACAAAGTACTGTTGTTTCATCTGTGAATGGGACAGCTGTGTCAAAGAGTCACACTATTCTCGACAGAACTGACCACTCTAAAAAGTTAGTTCCAGGACAGAAAAATGTGGCACATGAATTGCTTGTCGACCTGGCAAAGATATTTTTGCCTCCTCTTCACATAAAACTGGGA
>JAQQZU010000038.1:21106731-21122066 GCA_030068025.1 Parauchenoglanis punctatus | reverse complement strand
GTCCATCATTATCCAGTCTCTTTTAAAGTAATAAAAATAAAGAAATAATTGAATTAGAAGGTGACCCCAAACTTTTGGCCGGGGGTGGGTGTGGGTGGGTGGGTGTGTGTATGTATATATATAATTATTATTTATTATATTACATTATATTATATTTTTGTGTGTGTATGTAACTGAGAAGTAAGCCATGTAAATTTAATGTTTGTTGTTCACTACAAACATAATGCTTCTATATGCACAAGGCCTGGTTATCTGGGCCTGGATTAAAAGAGAACATGTTCTTCACTAGGGTACGTAGACATCCACAGTTGCATTTGTTGGTTTGAATCATGTCAGACTCCATTACATTAAACCAGCTTCATAAGACAAGCCCCTGCAAAAATAAAAAATTTGTTTACCCTTAAGTACCATACCAGTAGTATGTTAAAAAAAAAATTAAATGACCTGACTTCTGTTGCCATAGGATTTAATTCTTATGCCTCATGTATAATGATGGGGTATAAATGCAGCATACCACCATTGTTTAACTGTGAGCTGAATGATTTGTAAATTAGAACAATTTAATGTGATTGTATGACACACCAATATCATATTCAGTTGGTTTAATGTATGCTTTAATATATCAACTTAAATAATCAAATTCTCATTGCTTTTTATGCACAGCGCAAGCTACTGTGATGGGAAACTGAAAGCCCCACCGAAACCTTGTGCTGGAAACCAAGGGACACTGATCTCAGTAAATCACTACATTTCTTCTAATAATAATAAATATGAGACACACAAGCCCTGTTTGGACTGAATTAGTTTTATATGGGGAGGTGGGAAAATGCAGTTATTACTGGTGAATATTACAATGTTTTAGTCCCAGATCACATACAAATAAACGTAAAAACTGTCATTTTGTAGTAATTATATTTACATTTATAGTATTCAGCTGATGGCCTTAACCAGAGTTACCTTCAGAAGTGCTATGTAGTCTATCAAAAACATGTTCACTATTTCTAGAGTACCATTAGTCTAAAAACCCTGCTGGGGAATGCAAGATAAGGATTTTTTTTTTAAAATAACAGATGAGCAAAGGTTTAGAAACAAAGGTAAAGGTTTTAGTCTTTGTTTGAAGACAGCCAGTGATGCAGCTGTTTGAACAGCCAGGGGGAGTACATTCCACTACCTGGTTGCCAGAGCAGATGTGCGTTATGCATAAGCTTTCTTGTACTTGGAAAGATCTGTCCAGTTGAGGCATAGTAGAGACTCAGAGAGAGCATGGTGCAGAGCAGGGTGTGATTGCCTTAAGCTAGGAGGACAGTGTTCTATTTTTGGCATTGAAGGCACACATCAGTGATTTAAGTCTGAATTGGGTAGCTACAAGAAGCCAGTGGATGGAGTGCATAGCAATAGGGGTGATGTGGGAGAACAAGAGGTTGAAAGCAAATTGTACAGCTGCATTTTGGATCAGTTATGGGGTTGAATTGTATGCAGGTGCAGACCTGTCAGGAGCAAGTTGCAGTAGTCCAGTCCTGAAGTCACAAGGGAATGACCAATCAGTTGTGAGTGCTCTGTGAATAGAAATGGCTGGATCTTTCTAATGTTGTGAAGGAAAGACCTACATGACTGAGTAAGGTTAGCCATGTGAGTCTAGTGGATAGTTGGTTGTCCAGGTCCACCCCACGTTTTCGTGCAGTGACTAATGGTAAAATGTCAGTTGTCAAAGGTGATCACAAGATTGGAAGGTGTCTGCAGGGATGTGGCTGGAATTTTGTTTCCGCTGATGACTCATGATTCCATCCATGATGAGATGCCAATATCCTTGCAGATACAGGAATGTCTGAGGGAGGAAAGGTATGAAAACCCATATGATATGACCACTCTGAGAGAGTGGGTATATAAAAATATTTTATTATTATTATTTTTTTTTAACATAGATCTATAGATGTATGTTAAAAAAAATAATAATAAAATAAAAAATAATGCAATCCTGTGCCATGAACTCCAGGACACATGAGGATAGAAAAGAGAGTCTTGTTATTGACCATGCCAAAGGTTGAGGAGTATGTAGAACGATTAGAGTTTGGCTAATAGCAGCATGAAGCTTCTCAGTATTTGCCACAAGGACAGCTACAGCATTGAATCCAGACTGGTTGCGGACTTGGAGGTCATTATGGATAAGATGAGAAGGCAACACTGATTGTAGGCAACACAGTAAAGAGTTTTGAAAGAAAAAGAGTGAAGTAATACTGGCTGGTGGTTGCTGATCTCTAGCTATCAGGTTGGTTTTGGGAGTAAGCCTTGAAGGCTTTCATACATGACCAGATTCATTAATGATTGAAGAGATGAAGGAGAGGACGTCATGTGAGCATTATGGAAAGGATAGGCAGGTGCTGGGCATTGTGAACATTGCTGGACAAGATAATCTGCAGGATCTCATCTACTGGAAGAGAAAAATGTGTTCGAGTGGAAGACTGCACGTGTGCTGTAGTGAAATGGTGGTAGGGGTCATCTTTTTTCATTAAAGGAAGTGAAAAATTCATAAGCAGTCATAGAGGAGGGTGAAGGAGGGGGCGGAGGGTTGAGAAGTGAGGAAAACAAATGTGGACATGTATTAAATACAGATGCTTCCAGTTTTCCCTTGTAGAATGATGTCTTGGCAGTTTGAGGGGAGCTAACTACCAAGTTGTGATTTCCTCCAGTGCTTTCTGATTTCTGCATAACACCTCCAACAGCTAAGGAGCAGTGTGAGAATACTTCCTTAATTGGAAGGTGGAGAACAAAGGTGGTCAATGAATGAAGAAAGAGACAAGAGGAAAGCCTGCCACAAATATGAGAAAAACAGTATCTTGTTTGAATAGTACATTAGATCTGCATAGAGGTATCCTCATTGTTGTACATAAGTGATTTAACAGAGGTAGTGCTTTTTCCCCTTCCAATAATCCATAAATAATGCAAAAGAAATTGAGATTTCACAACCTTTGATGTTATTATTTTAAATAAGGTTTTTGTTCTGTAAGTTAAGTAAGCTGTAATTGACACCTGTTTATTTGCAGAATGTCTCTTTACAATAAGTATGATAAGTATATAAATAATGATTTGTACTGCTCACAGGTAGAAGACTTGTTCTATAACATACAAACCCGAAGGAAAGCCCTCAAAAGCCCCAGTGAAGAATATTCCAGGATTGTAGAAGTAGTGAGCAGGTCTGTCAATTTGTCAACAATTTGCATTGTTTCACAAATTAGTTCAACAAAAAGTTATATAAATCCATCTAACATAATTTAAATCCTCCCAGATACGCTATTCACAATTCTGGGAAAAGTTTTACTGTCAAAAAGGTAAGAATGTCCTTTGTTGAGAATATTCATTGTTGTACACTTGTGTAGCCTGTTGAGTAGTAAAAAAATAAATTCTCTTGTATTGTTTCAGCAAGCAGAGATGGTGGCTGATGTGAAGACCTTTGCCAATGCCTCAGTTTTGGACAACATTCGTGTGGTGTTTGGAGTAGCACTAAGCAGGTATATATAAATAGTGAGAAGTAGTTTAATTATTTAAACTATTGACTTTTTATGATCGTGTTTGCTCATGTATACGTCCTGGCATTTAGTGAAAATGGCATTGTTTAGACCTAAGTGTTATGGACAAATTTCTTATGCCTGGTAGTAGTATGATGCAGATTATAGATATTTATGCCATTTTATGTAAAATAGTTCAGGGCGCTCTCTGAATTCAGAGCCCTTCGCATTTTCTCACAAAGAAATGATGTGGTAGTTTCTCCTTGAAATTAGCTTTAGAATATGGTATGCTGACATCAAGTTGACTCTTGACAATTTGGTGGAGAGCAATTGTAGCTCCTGACTCAGAACACTGTAGCCATCGTGTTCATGTGTGGCAGTTGTAACCCTAGCCAGTCTCACCCTAGAACTGTTATATTTATCACGCCTATTGATGAGCCTTTTCCTCAATGCACAGTGGAGCTAATTTTACTGGAACAAAGGAGGGAAAAAATGGAATCTATTGAATCACCAAAACAAACAAGAACAATGATGTACTGATATATTGATAGTTATCTTAATCATATGGTATATTGAAAATGTAAATGAAAAGTGGAATTGAAATGAAATTACGATTGTTATAGGTCTAGAAACACATTTACTTGTACAAAAACACATAGCAGTTTAGTGGTGATGCACTCTGAGGAAAAGCATTAGTTAGATTTGTAAAAGGCAAACTCAAATCCTGCTATTACAAACTATCATAAATTGGGAAAGGAATGCTGATCTCTTTTAAAGGCTCATGTTATGTTCTTTACAGGGAGATGATGGAAGTGAGTTGTGAGGATCAGAGGCTTGCTTTCAAACTGAAGGGTTATATCTCAAATGCCAACTATTCTGTCAAGAAGTGTATCCTCATCCTGTTCATCAATCGTGTGTATTTCCTGCAACTTTTTCATGATAGTTTATCATGATGATACCTTGTTGTTTAACATTCTTACTATACTAAATACCAGAAGACACTTGATCACTCTGACTATCAGATGTTTTACAGATCGTTTAGTGGAATCCTGTGCCTTGAAGAAAGCAATAGAGACTGTCTATACAGCGTATCTTCCCAAAAATGCACATCCGTTTCTTTATCTCAGGTATTTACTTAATCAGCAGCTGTAGATCATAAACAATCACATGTTTGCTAAACATAACACATTAAAACTAAAGAGGTGATTGCTCAATATATTCAAAAGCTAGAGAATATTGTACTTAAGCTAATAAGTAAAGCAGTTCCCATTCAGTGTGGTTGAAAACAATTGGCCATTTATCTAACTTTAAGTCACCAGAATCAAAGTTGAGTAATTTAGAAAGGAAAGAAATTGCATCATGTACCCATGATACAGTAGTTAATTGTTTGTTTTTTTTATTTTATTTTATTTATTTATTTTTTATTCCTTAGTTTAGAAATTGCACCTAATAATGTTGACGTGAATGTGCATCCAACCAAGCACGAAGTGCACTTCCTCCATGAAGACTCTATCATTGGAAGCATTCAGAAACACATTGAGAGTAAATTACTTGGCTCCAATTCTTCCCGCACTTATTTTACACAGGTATACAAAGAAACACGTGTAACTGCATGTTCCTGTATTGTACCTTTTGTGATTAACTTAACAATGAATCACACTCCTTTGTCTTCTCAATAGACTTTACTTCCTGGACTGTCAGTATCTGCCAACGATGTGAAAAGCTCAAGCAGTTCAACTGCTAACCCCAGCGAGCGCATCTGTACCAATCAAATTGTGCGAACTGACAGCAAGGCCCAAAAACTAGATGCTTTTCTACATTCAGCAAACACTTTTTCTTCAGTTCCCTGCCTCATATCAAGTCCTCCAAAACCTGTCCCAGCTACTACTAATTTTGAAGCAGAAATGACTGATGATCCTGAGGAGTTGCTGGCCAGTGTCACAAATGAGATGCAGACTGATCGTGCACATGTTGAGTCAGAGGCTGCCCTAAGGTGAGGATGAATGTCTAAAGATTGTAGTGGTAAGGCAAGACAATATTTAAATAAAAACAAATTGAACTTTTTAATCATTTTTAAATGAGCAGAAGCTGCCTTGTTTCAAATTGTACAATATAAGTGATCTTTCCTCAGGGTGAAATTCTGCAACAAAATATGCCATCAACATAGGAGAGGATGTAAATATCTTTTAAGGATGCCCCAGTCTGATCCTTGGAATCGATTAATTTGATGCAGTTAAGGCATATTGACTGATTTAACAAAGAGCATACAAATTAACATGCCACTATCATGCTGGTTCTGTTTTGCATAACTTGGCATTAACTGTGCCAGTATTGGATCAGTATTGGGTATTGGCCAATAGAGTTCTGTTATTGGCGTCATAGAAAACCAACAATAGGTGCTCTCTAACTTCTAGTGTAATAAACTGTTAAAATCTCTCTAATACAATTTGTGACTCAAGTTCCTTGTCATACTCTTAAGTAGGCATGTAACAATGCATCGATAAATCGCAGTACAAATTTGACTATTCAAATCACTGGGAATAAAAATGAACCGTGATTCATCTCTTAGATTTAACTACCTGTAATTGTGTTATTTAGGCACCACAGAGTGCAATAATGTACAATAGCAGGAGTACATGTGATGTCACCATAGTCCGTAGTAACACAGCTCTAGTCAAAGTCAAGTGGCTTTTATTGTCATTTCAACCATATACAGATGATACAGTACATAGTGAAACAAGACAACGTTCCTCCAGGACCAAGGTACTACATACAAAACAACACAGAATGACAAAATGTGCATGCGTGCAACAAAAGACTACATAAACTACACGTGCACAAACATTGCAAGATCACAAAACCGTGCAATACAAGAGATAAATACAACGAGACATGGAGACAGTGCAACCCTAACCAGTACACAGTCCTAGTGATAGTAAGGTGCAGTGATGTATTGAGTTAAAAATTAAGAAATAGATTATTAACTTTATTTATTTTTAATAAAGGAATATTTTATCTAATAGGCTATTATATTTTACATCAACCTTAACAAAAAATTGTAAATAATCATTGTTGTTTATTAAGAAAATAAAACAATATATATATTTTATTTAACAAATTAAAAAAAAAAAAAAAGAAAATGAAAAAATAAATTAGAAAGTATAATTTTTTAAGTTAGGAATAGGAATATTGAAATGATAAAGAATAGGAAAACTATTGTAGTAAAATCTATTTGTGAATACAATATTTTGAATCGAAGTTGGTCGTCAAATGGATGAATTGTGAAAGGCCTGCTCTTAAGACAAAAAAAGTTTTTTTTCAATGAAATGGTTTTTAAATGGTTGGTGGTTTGGTCCGCCAACAAATTTTTGCTTTTGGCACTATATATAGTGGACTAAGGCAGTTGCTCAGCCATGTTTCATGATTTCATGAATTTCATGAAATTTCAACTAATTTCATGAATATCGTTATGCACAGTTCCTGAGCTGATATTGCTTCCAGAGGCAAGATGAAACTCTGCAATGAGTGATGCAACAAAGGATAGGCAATTTTTTTTTTCTTACTTAACGTGGTCTACTGCTTTGTAGCTGTCCTCGTAGTGTATTTTTATGAGCAAACTATTCATCAGACAATTCCTGAAGCAGAATTATAGAGTGCTATAGAGAATTATAGAGTAAACACAGTTATTTTAATTTAAAATGGATTAAATGTACTTTTTTGCCATTCAATCTACACAGTGAGTCGTCATGATTTTTGCAATTTTCCTAAAAATTGAAAAGTTAAATCTCTCATTAGGTAGTCAGACACTATTCAGTACATTGTAGAAAGACCTTTGGCAGTGATTATAGCTATCTGTCTTCAAAACAACCTTGTGCACCTGGATTTGGGAAGTTTCTCCAGTTTCTTCATGTCGAATCCATTCAAGCTCAGTCAGATTGGATGAACATGACAACTGCTGTCTTCAGGTCTCTCCTTTGCTGGAAAATTCATAGTCATATGGACTTCAAGTTTTTATTTGGCTTGACCACTCAAGGACATTCAGAGACTGGTCCTAAAGCTAGCATTGTCCTTCCTCTATGCTTTGGGTTGTTATACTGAACGGTGAACCTTCTCCCAGTCTGAGGTTGTGTGTGTGGTCTGGAACAGGTCTTATTCAAGGGCTTGTCTGGATTTGACTGCATTCATCCATGAATTCTTACCATTGTCCCCGCCACTGAGAAGCACCCTCATTAGGGTTGGGCAATATAAACTGATTCGGCATATGACGTCTACAGGGAAACATTGTGATGGACAATGACGTGGGGCTAGGGAAATAGTCTTTTGAAGACAATTGGATTGGGTCATTTGAAGACAATTGGATGATTGGGTGTTATGCTTTCTGGTCTCTGGGCCAAAAATACAGTGGGCTCAAGTGGGCTTAGGGTTATGCATGGCCCACTTGAGCTAGCTGCAAGGAAGAATGGGGGTGAGCAGATGTCTTTGTTTTTCAAGGCCACCTGAAACAGGCAGAGGCTCGACTAAAACTGAGCTTGATGGTGTGTGACATTCGTCTGAACTCTGATAATCAACATGAATAATACAGCATGTTCCCTTTCCCTTGCACAGCTATCAATTATTAAGGCACAAATATACAGATTTCAGTGACATTTTCCCATCACACTTCCCCCTTTAATTGATTTATCGATAATCTATCATAAAAAAGTGAATGCCCATAACAAAGGTATCACTCAAACTTTTGCGGTGGACCTTCCAAAAGGCTTTAGACAGACACTTCATTAACAGTGACTAGGAATAGTTAAACAACTTCATGAGACCTAGGCACCTCAAATTACAGCAGTGAAAATAAGTAAAAATCACAAAACAATCAAGCTTGTGCAGAACAAGAAGAGCCTCCAATACTCAAAATTAAAATCAGGTCTTCATCCTCCTCCTCATCAGCAAATAGAGGATCATAGTCTCTGTGAGGTGATTGGGGCCAGTCTGGAGTGTTCCCAGGGTATGCCTTAACTAACTGGTAGACACTCTGGTACAATCTCGGCATCCACTGAGTCATGGTGGAGAGTCAAAAACTAGGCACGGGGAACAGAGGCAGCGTAACACCAGCATGATGATAACAGGAACCACAATGGAGAAGAATACCACCCTCCCACCAAACATAGCCAACTCCAGTCATTGCCCCCACATTCATTTAGGTGTAGTTGTCTCACCACATCTCTCTATATTGCCATGTTTGTCATCATTGGCTGGGATATACGTGCAACATTTGTCTTCTATTAATGCGCCGATGCCCCCTTCCTGAGCTAGATTAATGCCTAACGCCAGCCTGTTTTGCGTGGTCATGAGCAGCAGGGCAGTGAGCTCTTCATTGACCCCCTCAACTGCTAAAATGGTCTCATTTATGAATGTTGCCAGACAATAATGTGTGACCTCTGGCTGATTCCTTACCTGGGTTATGCCTTACTGGGGAAAGGCAGCATCGAGGAACTTCTTTCACTTAGGCTGCAGCTGGTGTTCTGGTGGTGGAAAACAGTCACCATCTGTGGACCATTTCTTATGACCCTGGGGAAAGTCTGGCCCCTCCACAGCAACAGACATTCATCTGTACTAAAACACACACACCAGTCCAGTTCTTTGGTAGGTCTTGGTAAGCTTGATTTCCACATACCCAGTATCAGGCATAAATGGAGTTGACACATTGCCAGATCTTTCAACTATACATGGGTTTCAAAGGATGCCTTATTGAACACTGAAGCCCCTAGCAGGTGCAGCCACTGCTCTCATTTCCCCCTCTTGATGTATAAATGTTTGTGCATCTTGCTAATGGTAATTGCCCTAACTGTTCAGATCCATTGCTCGTCTTGTTTATGTACACTGAAAAAGTACCCCCTTTTCCTGTCACCCATATACCAGCATGCCAGGTACCAAAAGCTTCCGTGTTATTCTGGGGGCTTGGCAATTTCTCCAAACCATTGGCTTGTGTGCAGTTTATGGCCCATGCCAGGAGTTGTAATGCCATGTTCATGGTCATGGGGACAGATCTTCTTGGAAAGGGTGGCCTGCACTATAGGGCAATAATGAACACACTGCACATGCTGCGGAGACATTGAGGCATCTCACTGTGAAGTTGGCATATTTCCATTTTATAAACCACCCCTATATGGGACCAGCCATGGGATGTGCAGCATTACCTAGAGAGACTACATCAGAAGAGTTGGTGTGTGCATCACATTTAGAAGTTGCAATCTGCTTAGGAAGCAAAATAGCATCAAGGAGCTCGTTAATCAGAAAATGATGAAATCAGAAAATTTTCCTGTGGAAATTAGAAACCCACCGTGTTTCCACAAGATGCCAAAGTCATGTGCAACCCCAAAGCATACCTATTGTCTGTGTAGGTTGTTGCTTACTTACCTTCTGCTACTATGCAGGCCTCTGTCAGAGCAATTGGCTCAGCAGCCTGTGCTGATTATTTTACCTGGAATTGGCCAGAAACAAGTGTGGAATGGCTGGACACAACCACAAAACCCACATGTTTCTCCACTGTAGCTGGATCCTTGAATTCAGATCCGTCAACAAAGAGGTAAGGATTTTGCAGGGGAGCCTCACTTAGGTCAGGACATGGGCTACAAACTAGAGAGACAGTAGTGATACAACAGTGAGGCTCCCCATCATCCTCATTTGGCAAGAGGGTAGTGGAATTCAACACAGAGCAATGCTTAATAATTATGCATTCCAGCATTGCCAGTAGCACAGCATTGTACCTATGATAGGTGAGCGTTTTTTATGCCTGAGCAAAAGCATAGACACAGCATGAGGAACGAAGAGTTAAATCTGAATAGCCCATTATGTCTCTAGAGGTCACAATAGCTTTCTCCGAGGCAGCAACAGCCCTTTAAAGTGGGTGGCATACTGCTACTAGGTCAAGCTTAGCTGAATGATAAGCAACTCATCTTAACTTGGCATGAGGTTGTAGTAGCACAGAAGTCATGCATCCAGCCTTCTCATCAACCATTTGTATAAATTGACATGTTTGATCAGGAATGCCCAGCGTGGGTGTGCTCCGAAGAGCCACTTTGAGTTGAGTAAAAGCCTCATCCTCAGGAGTCCAGGTGATCCTGTCATGAGCTTGGAGCCCCTTCCTGTGGATTAGCGAGCTGAGTGGGGACTCAAGAACAGCATAGTTAGGTATGAAAGCATGGCAATAAGAGCACATTTCTATAAACAACATTATTTTCTTCTTAGTGAGTGGCTTTGGAATGTTCCGTATGGCTACCACATGGTCCTTGGTTGAGAGACTTACGTAAAGCTGAAATGTTTTGCCCTAAGAACTTGACATTTGTTTAGACGAATTGGAGTTTACGCAGGCTAGCCTTATGATCCTCTGATGCAAGATGTTTCAGTAATGCTATCGTGTCCTTTTTACGCTGTTCTGCATTCATTGCAGCTCATCCACATATTCAATCAGGGCAGAGCCCTCCGTGAGACGGAGAGAATTGAGGCTTCACTTCAGCACCTCATAATAAATAGTGGGTGACTCTCAGTAACTTTGGCATAAACATGTAAAGGTGTAAGGGCTGGCTGTCTGCGCAGGAATGCTAAAAAATGTTTTGGTCAGATCAACAACAGAAAAGTGAGTGCTATTAGGAGGTATCTGCAAAAGGATTGTATGTGGATTTGTGACATTTAGGGCTCTAGCACAAACAGCTGCATTTAGTGCCTGCAGGTCTTGAATAAAACATCACTTGGTGGGTTGGCCCAGGTCTGTATGTTTTTTAACCAAACAAATGGGAGTGCGCACAGGTGAATTTGGATGTTCAACAATAACCAATGCCTCCTGTAAGGAATTGAAAACCAAATGCCCTCTGTGGTCTCAGGTTTCATCCTGATACTGGCTTTTAAGTGGTCTGAAAAGCTTGAAATTTTGGAGTGATTACTACAGGCTCCACGACCTGTATGAGGCCTACATCATGTTTACCTTTAGCCCAAAGCTGCTGTGGAACTTCTGATAAGCATTCCAAATCTGCAGTAAGTTGGGGAAATTGCCAGCCTTACCATTACACAAAGTGGCATATCTGTGTGCAGACCAATCTGTTGTGCTTTTTCCTAAGCACAAGCTTCTCATATTTTCTGTCTTAAACCAATTTTGCTCAAAAAAAACATCTGGCCCCCTGTGACTGACATGAGCCATGCATTGGAGATCAGCAGATGACATGTAATCAGTGTTACATAGATTATTAAATGTCTGCCATTTCAATCAATGTGCAATTCGTAGATGAGACAGCTGAGGGTGCCATCCTCCATCATGAACAATAGAGACTGATCTAACTCTACCATAATTAAACTAGTCATCAGATATTACCTCCTGCAGTCCTTCAGGGGTGTTAATGAGGGTTATGTTAAGTTTGTGCATTAGATCTCTGCCTAATAAATTTACTGGACAACAATGTGAAAGCAAAAAATGAAAATATGAATGATTCTGACTCACCCGGAGAATGAGAGAGGGATGGTGAATTTTTCCAACACTTGCTGAATTGTGGTGCCCACAGTTATCTGGAATCATCCACTGACTTTTGGAAGAAAGGGAAATTCAGAGGTGCATATGACTGAGTTACCTGCCCCTGAAGTCTAAAGGTTTTCTAGAGATAGGGTGATCATTACTGTTTGACAAACTTCATCAGTGTATTTGCCTACAATGAGTCTTTCCCTATCTTCTAGATCAGCAATAGCACAATTTAAGAGCAGGGTCTTCATTTCTAAGAGAGCGAGAGTGGGTTTGGGCTGTCTGTCTACCAATTCTACCACTGGGAATTTGCTCAAGTCATTCTTATGGCAATCACAGGCCCAGTGATCTCCCGATCCACAGTTAAAACATCCTTGTGATCTTTATTGACCTCTTCCACCATGCCCTCTACCATATCAAGTAAGTATTACTGAAGCTAAGAAGATAATTAGTGCATTTTGGACTTCCATGTTGTCTGGGGTGTTTTATCTTTGTTGCCATCTGCACAAATTCCTCGGGACTCCAGGGGCAAAAAAAAAAATCATAGAACCCCCTGTGCCTGTTACTTTGATCATTGACATTTGGAGCATCATGGATTTGTCCATCTCTTGCAGCTTTCACTGGAGTAATCCCTTCTTCCTTAAAACCTTCTTACTTTGCCGTCGGAGATTATGGAGATGGTGTTGACCTCGCGCTGCAGCCTCAGCCCTCCACATTCTAAATTCAGCCCAATCCACCTCAACTTTATTTTTCTTAGTTTTATTCTCATCCTCAAGCTGTATAAGTCTTGTTCCTAGTGCAGTAATCTGTCTTTCACTGAAACTTCCTCCCTCAGTAAAACCAGTTCTACCCAGAACTTATCCTTGTGTTTGCACGGCCGACTTGAGCTAGCTGCAAGCAGGAATGGGGGTGAGCAGATGTTTTTCTGTTTTTCAAGGCCATCTGAAATGAGGCTCAACTAAAACACTGTGAGGGTGGGTGTGTGAGACATTCTTATAAATTATGATAATTGACATGAATAATACAATTCAATCTTTTTCTCATCTGACTGTTGAACTTTCCTCTGGAAGGCTTTTTTTTGTCTGTGTGGTCACAAGCAAACTTTAGTCAAGCTTGAAGGTGTTGATTTTGGAGATGGGGCTTCTTTCTTTGACAGCAGCCTCTCAGTTCATGGTGATGTAAAAGTTGCTTGACTGTAGCCAGTGACACTGGTATTCCAGCAGCTTTCAGTTCATGGCAAGCCTGTACCTTTTTAGTTTTGAGTTGTTCTGACCATCTGAACCAATTTCATCCAGCAAAGGGTGATAATTTGAATCTTATTCAAGACCTTGACAAATTGGCTACACCTCGCAATAATTTGTTCTTATATAAAATTGTTTGAGTTGATCTTGGAATCTGTAGTTGTTTAGAAATGGCTCCAGGAGACCTTCCTGACTTGTGTAAATATGTGAGCTTGTTTCTCAGATCTGCACTGAGCTCCTTTACCATTGTACTATGTGTTGTCCAAGCCAATGAGTGCTGTCAAACAATCCCTTTTTACATTGATTGAGAGAGGCTTCCAGCTGTAATAGATCATGATCAGTAGCAGGAAGTTAAGAGATCTAGGCCTTTGCAAGTTAAAAGACATTTTGGAACACTGAACACTACTGAATTTATAATTAAGTGGGTGTATGTATAGTTTTATCCCTGCATGTATAAATTCTATAATTTCAGAAAACCCTAAATTAATTTGAACTTGTGCACCAAATTCCTTTTTTTTAATTCATGATGTATGTTGTATAATCATTCTTCCCCAGAAAAAGAAAAGTACAATCATTGAAAGCCCAATGTTGCCATGACATGAGTGTGTGTAAATGTTTGACTACAACTGTGCATATGTATACTGTGCATATAAGTCTGCATACATCATGTATATAAATCATCTGGACAGGATCTTAGCCCTGTTGTTCTCAACCACATTTTGTGGTGTCTCTAATCGGGACTTGGGAACATCTAGGCCATATTTGGCGCAGCTGTTTCTGTACACTATCCCTGCCACTTGGTTTTGCCTTTCAGTATATGCTGTTCCATCTTGCCTCTTGCACCTAGCTATTATGTGCTGGACAGTCTTGGGTGCGTCTTTACATACCCTGCACCTTGCATCCTGTCTTATTGTGCTATACCCCTGCCTCTACAGATCTGGTGTTTAGGTCCTGTACTTGTGCTGCCATGATCAGAGCCTCTTCCAACCACTTGGCATTGCTGTTGTGATGCCTCCTTCCAGTATTTCTCAGTCTCAGCTCTGGGTAGATCTAGCCTTTCTCTGCTGTTACTCCCTTGCAACTGTGAAAACACCCTAGATGGATCTTTGGAGAGCAGGCCATTTATTATTTGGCCCTTGTTTCCCTGGTGTATCTCTTCAGTCTTCATTCTTCAGCACCATGCTGTGCTTCCCTGCTTGCTGTGTATGTGCTGCATAGCTGCAGACTGGCCAGAGTGCCCATGTTGACCCCTGTCCACCACAAAGATGTCTACAATGGGCCCTTGGGCATCAGAACTGGACCACTGAGCAATGGAAGAAGGTGGCCTGGTCTGTTGCATCACATTTTCTTTTACATAATGTTCATGGCCGTGTGTCTGTGTGTGTGTGTGTGTGAGACTTGCCTGGGGACAACATGGCACAAGGATATACTATGGAAAGAAGGCAAGGCAGCAGAGGCCCGGCTCTGCTCTGGTGGGAAACTTGGGTCCTGACCTTCATATGGATGTTAATGTGACATGTACTACATAACTAAATATTGCTGCAGACCAAGTACACCCCTTCATGGCAACAGTATTCCCTATTCCCTTATGTCAGTGGCCTCATTCATCCAGTATGATACACCCTGCCTATGAGGTGCTGGACAAAAAAGTCAAATCTATAGAAGCCAGCTAGCAATTTACAGGAATTGAATAGGTGCCAGATAACACAGCACACCTTCAGAGAGCTTGTGGATATATATATGTATATATACAACGTGTAGTTAATCGGTTGTAATCATAAATGGCTTAAAAGAAAGGCAAGGCCCACTAGAATTTGCTTATTATACCAAAATAAAGTTTTTTATTTATTTTTTTGTGGAGACCATGGAGATCACTGCATGTGAGAATTCGAGAAACTGCTCTTGTAGACACAGCGGTTTCTGGTGACCAGTTCTGATGTAGCTCTGCTGCAGTTGAAAAAGGGTTGGCCCTGGACTTTCGAAGCAACAAACGGTCCTCTCGAAGAGTTGTCTTACAGGGTCTGCCAGCCCTGGGCTTGTCATGAACATCACCGGTTTCTTCATATCTTTTTTTTATCCTCTCCACTTGACGTT